>JBBPBX010002410.1:0-14820 GCA_038048925.1 Garcialebias charrua | reverse complement strand
ATGCATACATAGCATCATGAGCATTTATGGTTAATTATGCTCATGAGTTCTATCTATCTATCTATCTATCTATCTATCTATCTATCTATCTATCTGTCTATCTATCTATCTATCTATCTATCTATCTATCTATTAGGGGTGCAAATCCCTCAGTGTCTGGAGAATCGATTCGATTCCGATTTTTGGTGTCACGATTCCATTCAAAATCGATTTTTCGATTCAGAAACTATTTTTGATTCAGAAACGATTTTTCTATTAAAATTGTCATAAATTTAGATTCAGATATGTAACTGACAAGCTGAAAAGAATAAACAACAATGTAAACTAATGGACCATTTATTTAAAACAATAATTTTAAACTGAAAACATTAAACAACAATGTAAACAAATAGAACATTTATTTAAAACAATAATTTTAGGTTCCTTATTGTATCAACTTTTTTGCATCGTTTGATATTTATACCAAAAATAGGAACATATAGTACAGTAATGCATTAAATTCTGTAACTTAAATAACCAGTATTAGGTTAGCTTTTTGCTCTGTTACTTATAGAAGATTATTGTTTGAATTGATTGTTTGAACTTGTTTTGTTTTTGAAAAAAGGGGAAGATAAAACAAGATTTCTTCTTCTTTCTGCCACCTTTCATTTTACGTTTTCTTTCATGTAGGCCTACTATGAGATATGGTTTTATTTTCTTTATCTTTTGGGTGTTAATGTAAAATGGCCCACAACAACAACCAAAAAAATCGATTTTGAGGCTTTTAGAATCAATTCCTTTTTTTTCTTCTTCTTTTTCCTTTTATAGATGGCCTCCCTTCTCACCTTACAGCCATCCTCTCACACCGATATGAATTTTTATTTTTATTTTTTTTTAATAGAGAGAAAGGAAAGATAGAAAGTAAGACAACAAAACAACAATTATCCACAAAAAGAGTACAAGGCAAACACACCCAACCTCCGTCCGCAATCCTGCAAAGCACATGACAGAACACAGCAACAAAACATACATGCATAAAGACTAATAATATTCATGACCTTGCAGTAGATTTCCATAAATAAACATACCCATACCTACAAATATATATACAGTATACATACATATGCATTCATATCACATATCCATCTACATATCTGCATATGATATCTACATATACATCCCTGCATCCATTTGTGTGTGGTTGTGAGCATGCATAAGTGAATAAGGTTCCTCCAATAGAACATTTAGTAGCGACCGTGAAGCATCAGAGATCCGTCCCCCCAAGGCCCGAGGCAGACGAAGGGGCGATCAAAGCCCAAGACCCCAAGAAGGACCCCGAGCCCAGAGTCCCCAGGGCCACCCGAACAGGACAAGCCACTCGCCAACTCCCCAGATCCGACCAAGGGGGAGAACCGGACGAGCTCCACCAGCGACCACACACAATGACCGCCGGGAGGCCAACAGCGACAAGCCCACAGGCCCCCAACGGAGCCCGCTGCAAGAGCCCGCTGCACTGACATAGCCCCAGGCTCGGACACCGAGGCCCGGGAACCGGGGGCGCCCACCCCTCAGGCCCGGACCCGATAGGACCAGAGGACCCGAGCCCCACCAGGCAGCCACCAGGCCGAGCCGACACACGCTCAAGCGCCCAACCCCGAAGGTGACAGCAAGGGCCCCCAGCCCGCCCGCAGGCAAAAGGACACCCACCTGGGGGCCACGTGGCAGAAGCGTGACACCAAGTAGCCTTAGATGTAACAGAGAGGGGGCAGTCCTAATCCTAGCCTGACAATTAGACAGTCATACACAGACACACTCACTCAGACCCACCCTCATCCTCACTCACACAAAGACAAACAATAACGACACGTTCCATTCATAATCCTGATGCACCCTCTATACCCCCTAGGTCCAAGACATACCCAAACCCAGGAGGTAGGCCCATTCATTCTGGGGTGGAGAGTAGCCGACATCCAAGATTCGGCCCAACCCTCGCCCCGCCGACAGGACAGGACACCCGAGCCCAAGCAGCCCCAGGGAGAGCGCAATGCCAGCCCCGCCCACGGCGAACCCCCAGGCCCCGAACCCCCCCATATCCCAGGACAACCCCCGACGGCCCACCCCCAGAATGTCCGCCAGGCAACCAGGGGGTGAGAGAAAAATAAATAAAATAATATAAATAAATAATATATATATATATATATATATATATATATATATATATATATTTTTTTTTTTCTTCTTTCGGCTTTTTCCCTGCGTTAGGGGTCACCACAGCGATCTAGTCGCATGAAGATTTGGCAGTTGTTTTTACGCCGGATGCCCTTCCTGACACAACCACAGACCACCGAGCAACCACAGCCCTCTGTGTGGAGCAGAGAGCTGATATCTAGGGTTCCCGGGGGAGCAGATGGTGTGGGTTAAGGGCCTTGCTCAAGGGCCCAGAGTGGGGCAGATGAGGGTGGAGATAGGTGTGACCACTTCACTTATCCCACCCACATCTTTGATGTTGTCGGTACCGGGGCTTGAACCGGCGACCTTCCGATCACAAGCGCACCTTCTTAACCTTTGCGCCACCACTCCCATATATATATATATATATATATATATATATATATATATATATATATATATATATATATATATATATATATATATATATAATATATATATATAATATATATATATATATTTATATATATTTATATAAATAAATAAATAAAATTGAAATTAACAAATCTAGACCCCGACACACACACCCCCATCCCCAAATGTGCTGTTGGTGTGTGTTGTTGTAAAGTGCACTTAAAAAGGAAAGAGAAGAAGCAAAGGCTGGCATTACAGGTAGTCCCCGACTTACGAGCGCTCTTACCTACGAGGTTTCGGACTTACGAGCTGGCGAATTTTTGGAAAAAACGCAAAAAATACCGAGTTTTTCTGTGTTTTTTCACCACAGTTCATTAGCTAAACATGTGGACACACGTTTCCGATCATTTTTATGCACTCGTAAGCAGTTTTTCGATGAAAAACGAGTGTTTGTAGTCGCGCTAGCAAAACCGTTCCAACTTACGAGCGAAATTCCGGACTTACGAGACACGTGGCGGCCGTTCCAAGTTACGAATTTTCGCTTTACGAGCGCCTCGGAGGAACGGAACTCGCTCGTAAGTCGGGGACTACCTGTATACCAGTTTCCCCTCCACTCCAACTCTAACCCAGACCCTTATTGTCTAAATGCATAATTGTGAGTGAGCATAGGCACAGGGGCAAGAGTGATTTCATCCCGTCACCCATAACCATAGTGCTCATTTCATTCCCTATATGTGACTTTTATGAGGATGTTGATGAGTGAATGTCTAAAGTGTATACATGTAATAAAATTGAGTCCCAGGTGGTTCTGAACAACAGAGATGTAAAAACGTTGCAGCACACTCGAGTCTCAAAATCCCTACATGTATTAATTTGAGATGAAGAGGGCGGAGGTGCGTGGTGAGGGATGGGGAGAAAATATCTGCAGGAATAATGCTCCCACAACGGGTCAGCTCCAAGGGCGGAGTGACCATCGGGAGATTCGGAAGAAATCCCGATGGTCCGCGTCATGAATGGGCCGATAGGCGCACGGGGAAAATGATGACGGTTGAATAAATCTGCTCAAAATTGACTTGTCCCTGCCTTTAGGCTGCAGGCTGCAGCCTCTTAAAGGGAGGGACAGCGATGATCCCTTTAAGAGGCTGCGCTGCACTGGGCCTGCGGTTTGGGAGCTACCATTTGATAAAAAACACCCCTGAAAATTCACCGTTGGTTGAGTCCACCCCAGCAGCGAAGCACGTATTTTCTAAACATCCGGTCATGGAGCAGCGCGGAGTCCAAACTGCTAATTAGCAATAAAAATGGATAGGAAGAGGCCAGGTGGAGCTGAAAAAGTCAGGTTGAAGAAAAGAAAGGCGTACAGGAGGAAGCTGCCAAATGTGCAAAGCTTACAGACATTTTTTCAAAGAGACAGAAGAAGCAACAGGTAATATAAATTAAAAACTAGCATAATAAATTAAGCTAATGTCACAACGTTGTACTATGTCACTAAACATGCATGAAAGTCAAGTGGGACCTAAACTGACAGCCTGAGCCTAATTAGAAATAAAAGCAGAAATATATAAATTGACCAATAAATAAATAAACGTCAAAGGACAATTTAAATTAAAAGAGAACTTTATCTCATACCCTGATGCATGCTCAATAAAGCTAAGTCTGGTCCTCTGGACATTTTTTGCTTTGTTTTTTTTTGTTTCTTGAATGTCCAGAGGACCAGACTTAGCTTTTTTAGAACTTTATCTCATGTCTTAAAAATTAATTGACCATCTTGTTTTTTTTTCTCCAGCTTAGTTCCAACAAATTATATATTTTAATTCATAATTTTACATTTTACTGTGCTTAAAATACCGGTAGGCCTATATATTTTTTTGTTTTTACTTTGACTTGTGTTATGTAATTAAATGTAATTATTTTTTTAATTTTCCACACAAGTCCTTATTTACGTAATGAGGCAGAAATGCATGAGGTGAAGTGAAAACAGGAGACAGAAAAATGTTAAAGCAACACATTTAATAGACAAATAAAAATAAACTCATGCATATGCATACATATTGCAACCAATGCCAAACTTGTCTCTGATTTTGCTTGTCTTGACCCTAAAAACTTTTCAGAGATAAGGCTTAAAGGACTCAAGAGCTCAGCACTTCAAGAAATCAGCAAAAATCTGCTTAGATTTGATGAGAGAGCCACAGTGAGTACTTTACACACAGAGCTGTCCAGTCTAGCATCCCAGTGGGATAGGCTCAAAAAGTCCCCTCTGGAAGAGTCCACTGTCAGGATAGGTACTGAGATGGAACAGGGTGGCCAGGAGGGCTCAGTTGAACCAGAGATTGAACTTGAAAGCAGGGCTTGTTCTTCTTGCAGAAACTGTGTTATCTGTGTTTACCTTATATTGACACAGTATAACCTTTTCACAGATGCCTACCCAGTTATAGGGCTGGCATACAAATATTTGTTGTCTCAGGTTGCATGTGAAAGAAGCTTCTCTACTCTCAAGTTCATCAAGAATAGACTACGAAGCACACTTAATCAGGAGCATTTGGAGGCATTTATGCTGATGTCCACAGAGAAAGAACTTCTTATGTCCATTGACAATGACAAAGTAACAAATATGGTGGCAGAAACTAGTGCACTTCTTAGGCGCTTACTGATGCTGTAGATCACATGTCAAACTCGAGGCCCATGGGCCAAATCTGGTCTCATTGACATTTTATCTGGCCTCAAATTTAATATTTTGAATGTAAAATAGTTTTATGGTTTATCTTTTTGTCACTGTATTTAGTGCAAACTTCTCATGACAGCTGGCCAACGTTCAAGCCAACAAAATTACGTTTTGAGTTTTTCAGTAATCTTTGAGTCTGATATGGAAAGAGCAACAAAGAATTGACTTATCTTTTTCTGTTTTTTAAGTCAACTAATTTAGTTTTTTTCCCACCTGATTTGCTGAATTGTAACAAAATGTAACTAAAAATTATAACCAAAAAAAAGTTGTTGATTGTATTGCAATTAAAAAAATATTATAGGCTACATTTTTGCCAAATATTTTTAAAATGTGAAAAAATGGGCCACTCTTGGCCATTAAACTCCCGGGCTGAAAAGTTGTCCCACTCCGCCCCTGGTCAGCTCCCCCGCTGACCCAACATACCCCCCCAGTTCGCCAAGGTCCACCCAAGGAGCGAGGCAAAAGAAAACACCTCTCCGACCGCCAGGCCATTGAGTCAAAGACCAGAGAGGAACACGGCCCCGAGGGCCGCCAACAGCAGAACCAACAGCCCACATCCACCAGGGCCGCCACGACCCCTACAAACCGCAGTCAGCCCGCCGCCCAAGAAGACACAAAATCCCATATGGACGACACGACCAAGAGTGCCCGCCTATCCGCCGACAGAGCCAGGAAGCACCGAGAGCGGGCCCCAACCAGGGCTCGCACACCGGCCATGCATAGTCCCAGACCATAATCAAGGACATCTACTTAGTCCCCACCCCAGAAGAAATACTACACCCACCCTTCATACTAACAACTTTCAGAACACATAACACACTAGTGGCAAGATGGCCGCGCTCAGAGCAGCCGCAGCTTCACGAGCTCCCGGTTCATCCCTAGTTTTTAGTAATTTTAATAGTGTTTTTGTACCTGACTCTGCGCATTTTTTGCGGGTGAATTATAGCCGAACTGAACTGTTAAGAATCGGAGCGGATTTACCACAGGGCACAGCTGAAATCAGCAACAAACTCAAATCAGAGCTCGGAAGATTGGAGCTGTTAAGATCATCTTTCTGGAAGCAGACGCGCTCCAGGGGAAAGAAAAGGAAGCGGTGCTCACGAGGAAAGAAGAGAGGTTGCCGAGCAGGAATTATGACGAGACTGCGGGCAGACGCTAAAACCGGTAGACCCCCGATGCCGGCTCTTTTTCTGTCTAACGTCCGCTCGCTGGACAACAAAATGGATCTACTTCGTTTGAGAGTGACCACGTCGGAGGAGATGAGAAGGTGCTCCGTGCTCTGCCTCACGGAAACGTGGATCTCTGAGGATACACCAGACTCTGTTTATGAGCTGGATAATAGACTCTTTTTCAGAACGGACCGGTGCACCGAGACTACAGGGAAAACACGAGGCGGCGGTGTTTGTATTTACGTGCACAAAGACTGGTGCACGAACTGTTCCGTGATCAAAAGAATTTGTTCAGCTGCCGTCGAGTTGATCACAGTAAGATGTCGGCCGCATTATCTTCCTCGCGACCATGCTGTGATTTTAATAACAGTTATTTACATAGCACCCGATGCTAATGCTAATGACGCCCAGGGAGAAATTCATGACTTACTCACCTCGCTGCAGTGTAAATATCCTGAGGGGCTCTTCATTGTTTGCGGAGACGTCAATCACGTAGATCTTCAAGTCTCCCTCCCAGCCTTCAATAAGCACGTCTTCACAGCAACGAGAGGAGATAAAACGCTTGACCAAGTCTACACTAATGTAAAGGGGGCGTACACGGCGAAGACACGCCCAGCGCTCGGAGCTTCCGATCACTGCTCTCTGATCCTGGCCCCAAGACAGCTCCCCCCACTCAGGCGCTCCAAGCCGGAACAAAGAGAGATAAGAATCTGGCCTCAAGATAGTTCCCCCATGTTGAGAGACTGTTTTGAGAAGACAAACTGGTCTGTTTTCAGAGAAGCAGCTACTGATGGAAGCTCAGTTGATCTGGAACTCTATGCTTCCTCAGTCCTGGGCTACATCAGTACATGCTCTGAAAATGTATCCATAAAAAAATATGTTAAATCTTACCCGAACCGGAAACCCTGGTTAAATAAAGAAGTTCACGCCTTGCTAGCAGCCAGGGACACTGCATTCAAGTCAGGAGATAAAGAGGAGCTGAGAAAGAGCAGGAAAGAACTGAAGGATGGCATTAAGAAGGCCAAGGCCACGTATGCACAGAGGATCGAGGGACAGTTCACCTCACAAGACCCACGGAGCATGTGGAAGGGTATTAAATGCATAACAGATTACAAAGGCAAGAACAAACAATGCCCCAGGGACCCATCTCTGCCTGATGCCCTCAATAAGTTTTATGCACGTTTTGATGATCCAAACAGACCAGCTAGCACCAGACTCACCTCATCACCAGATGAAGAGCATCTCAGAGTGACCGCAGCAGAAGTGAGAGGCAGTCTCAGAAAGATTAATCCTCATAAAGCAACCGGACCAGACAACATCCCAGGGAAAGTTCTGAAGGAATGTGCGGACCAGCTCTGTGAGGTGCTGGCTGACATCTTCACCACCTCACTTGCACTGGAGTCAGTTCCCACCTGCCTGAAGACCGCGACCATCATCCCAGTCCCAAAGAGCTCCACAGTGACTGGTCTGAATGACTATAGACCAGTGGCCCTCACCCCGGTAGTCGCTAAATGTTTTGAGAAACTGGTCATGACCCACATCAAGGCAACCGTCAACATCAACGAGGACCCTCATCAATACGCATACCGTGAGAACCGATCAACAGAGGACGCCATTTCTTCCGTGGTCCACACTGCTCTCACCCACCTGGATCAGAAGGACTCATACGTGCGTCTGCTCTTTGTGGACTTCACATCTGCCTTCAACACCATGATCCCCCAAACTCTGATAGACAAACTATCTACACTTGGACTAAGCCCCTCTATTTGTAACTGGGTACTAGACTTCTTAACAGACAGACCACAGTCCGTGAAGATCCACAACTTCTCCTCCTCCACCATAACCCTCAGCACTGGCTCTCCTCAAGGATGTGTGCTGAGCCCCCTTCTGTTCACTCTGCTCACATATGATTGTACAGCCACACTTCCAGGCTGTCATATTGTTAAGTTTGCAGATGATACAGCGGTGGTGGGATGCATCACAAACAATGATGAGTCCAGCTACAGACAGGAGGTGGAACACCTGGAGAGCTGGTGCAAAGAGAATAATCTTCACATGAATGTGAAGAAGACAAAGGAGATGATTGTGGACTTCAGAAGGAACAAACACACCCACGCCCCACTGAAAATAGGTGGGTCTGCAGTGGAAGTGGTCTCCAGCTACAAATACTTGGGTGTACACATGAATGATAACCTCAGCTGGAGCAACAACACCACCAGCCTGATCAAGAAAGGTCATCAGAGACTCTACTTCCTCAGACGGCTGAGACGTGCTGGTCTGAGCAGCCCAGTTCTCACCTCCTTCTACAGGTGTGCAGTGGAGAGCGTCCTGTGCTCCAGCATCAACGTGTGGCATGGAGGCTGCACAGTTGAAGAGAGGAAAGCTCTACAGAGAGTGGTGAAGGCTGCACAGAAGTCTGTTGGAGTCAGTCTCCCCACCATCACAGACATTTACACCTCCAGATGCAGGAAAAGAGCCACCTGCATCATGAAAGACCTCACTCACCCAGCACACTCACTCTTTGCCCCACTCCCCTCAGGACGGAGGTTGAGGAGCATCAAATGTAGAACCACTAGACTGAGGAACAGCTTCTACCCTGAGGCTGTTAGACTCATGAATAAAATAAAAAATAAAAAAATAAACACTGCAAAATATCACATTGTGCTGATGCTGATCTGTTTTCTTGTTGCTGTGTTCATCTGTGTTCATCTGTGACCATCTGCTCATACAAACTCATGTTCGTGCTGCTGTTTATTTCCACTATATTAGGCTTAGTGTATTACTAGTTGATGTTTTTCTTAGTTAATTCTAGATGTTATTACTGTTTTTCTCTTGCATTTGTTGTTGGATGTAACTGGGACCCGTGTACATAATCTCGTTTTCATCACATGTACCACATGCGGTGCAAATGACAATAAAGACTCTCTAACTCTGACTCTGACTCTCTGACACTAGACACCCAGGCTGGGTTAACCCGCCCCCTCCAATTGGCCACCAGTCACGCTCCCAGACACCCAACCCCCCAGCAAATGAACCCCCAACCCACCAGCGAGCTGAGGGTCACCGGCCAGAGCCGGGTACCAGAGCGCGAGCCAGCCCATAGCCCGGCGACCCGCCCGCCAGAGCCCAAGACCCCCCGACCCCCACCAGGCCCAAGACGACACGATTCTGAATCGCCAGGACTAAGAATCTAGATTCTTTAAATAAATAACTACTAACTAACTAACTAACTAACTAACTAACTAACTAACTAACTATCTATCTATCTATCTATCTATCTATCTATCTATCTATCTATCTATCTATCTATCTATCTATCTATCTTTATTTATACAGGTTAGTCCCATTGAGCCCCCATCATCAATCTGACAGTGATAAGAGATTAGTTGTTTCTCAAGCCATCAAATCAGAATCAGAATCAGAATCAGAATCAGAATCGGTTTATTATTGCCATTGTCAAAGAATAAAATAGACCATTAACCAAATGCGTATGTCTGTCTGATTCTTGCAGACACTGTGTGTAGATTAATTTTCAGACACTGTTCTTGGTTTATTGTGTGTGTTTCGTCCTGCCTTGCGTTTTAACTGTGGGCTTGTTTAGGCCCCGCCCACTCCACGCTTAGTCCAATCAGGGCGGAGGACGCCTGCTGGAGAGAGTGGGGGGAGGGTCACGTGTGTACACACTGACTGCGGCTCCAGCTCGGTGTAGTAACGGTCGGCCCCTTCTCTGCACACACGCCGAGCCTCGGACGAAAAAAGTTAATAGGTGAAGCGCGACTTAACGGAACTCCCCCCAACAAAACGCCTTTGTTCGTTGAATATCTTTATACGTTTTGTGCGGTGTCGCTGAGAACCGGAAGGAGCGTTTTAATTTGTCTCTGAACTGAAGCGAGGGAGAAATGCCAGTGGAAATGCTGCATCCAGATCCGATGCCTCCGTAGGTTTGTCACCGAGCCAAACCGAAACGTTTGTGGTGAGTTGTGGACTCTTATCCTCTTTCTGTGCTAATGCGAGCTGCAGCTTTTCTTTTTTCCTCTCCTGAAAGTGAGTAAAAGTGAATTTGCCCCTCACATAATACGTATTTATGACAACATTGGTAACAAACGAATAAAACGTGTGATCATCTGTCCCTATGTTTATATTTTGCATAGTCAAATATAATGGTGACAGAAAAGTAGGGTGTGTTTTTAGTATTTTAGTAGCTTTGTTGAGACTTCGACCCTTTTTTTTTTACATTTTAAAGAAAGCACCTGGAGATGTTTTTCACGGGATCTGCTTTCTCAAGTGCCAAACCTAGAAGCCATAAAAAAAAATGTTTTAGCAGTAAAATCCTGGGAGAGTTGTTGATTTCTACACACGATCTCTGGTTTAAACTGCATGCTCCAGTGGAACTTGACACTCATATGTTGTCATGATGGTGTTCAGCTTTATAATCAATAAATATATTTTTTATTTAAGGTACCCATTATGTCATCAAATATATTTATTTAAAAAAAATGATTCTGACCTGTATAAAATGCTGTAATTTGAAAGAGTTTACTCCAGTAGTTTTCCAAATTTATTGATATGCAACTCTGAACTGCAGGTACTCACTCAAAGGGCTTATGCCAATTTGCCTTTGGTAAATGTAGCTCCACTTTGCCCTCTTCTCGGTTCTTCTCAGGTGTAGGTGATTGCCTCTACAGAGGCTACAGCTGACCTGTTTCCACACTCTGTGGGCGGGATCATTAATACAAAATGGGCAGAACCGTCAATGCAAAGTGGACGGATTGTAACTGGTCTTTGTGTTCAAGCCACTCCGCCCGTTGTGGTCCTTAATCGCCCTATAATGTGTCTTGAATTTTGTTAGCTTATCCTGGAATTGCTGCGCCATCATTTCCGATGTCGCTCCGTAAATGCACTCATTTCTTGTGGGACCGTCCGTCAACGCGACGAGGAAGTGGAGGTTCAGATGTAGTTTGAAGTTTTGCTGAGTGGGTCAGACAGTGACGTAGCTCCCCTGGCCAATCAATGGCTGCTGTCTGCCTATGTCAAAATCGACCCCTCGGAGTAGCCTGCTTGGAACCTCAAACAAGATGGTCGCATAAACCGGGCTAAGTGGGGGTACCTGCAGTGGGCAGACCCGATGAGAGTTGAGACAGAGGCAAAGTGCCATTAGTTGATACTACTGAAGACCACATGAAATCTTGAGTCTCGTGATTGGCCTACATTAAGCTGGATGTAGTCTGTGTAAGTAAACAAACATGGCGGAATCAGACAAGCATAGTAATAAAAGTGAATCTGCTGGTAAATTTGACCCAAAAAAGTAGATTGAAAATGCGGCCGTGCACCATAAAGACCTGAGAGTCTATCTTTGGACCAGTTTTCAGGTAAACGAACGCACATTGTAGTTGGCATCCAGCCACAAATTTAGCTCATAACCTTTTTTATTTAAGGACACAATAACCATATGAGGAAAAGTAGACTTATTAGACAATTTAGATTTAGTTTCTTCTAGGGATGCACAGTATTAGATTTTTGGCAGATATCTGATATGCTGATGTGTTAAAACTTATTTGGCCGATAACTGATGCCGATACCAATATTTTATATACGTTCCCTTGTCAGAATATAGCCCTCTTATTAGGCTTATTTGCTACAAAAAATTGTGAAACAGTTGTAAGAGCTGGTGACAAATATTCAGCCATATGATATGCATAGCACTTTAACTTATATTAAATGAAAAGTGTTAAATATGAATGAATTCAATTTATAACGCACTTTTCATTAGTGAAAATCTCAAAGTGCTACACACATTGAATGCTACACACATTCATACACGGGTAGCGGCAGACTACCATGCAAGGTGCTTTCCAGTCCTACCGGGAGCAACTCGAGGTTAAGTGTCTTGCCCAAGGACACAACGACACATGGTGTGGGGAACCAGGATTCGAACCGCCAACCTTCCGATCGGGGAACGACTGCCATTACCACTACGCCATGGCCGCCCCTATTAGCATTAGTCACCTGCGATGCTGTATCACTTGTGGAGGCTTGTTCCGGGTTCCTAGCTGCAGTGTGGGATCCTCTGCACTCCTGTGCATGAAGGACAGACTTTTTAAGTTCACAGTTTTTGTCTATTCATTGTGCCGTAAGACTAATCATGCTAACGGGGCTAACACAACGTCCAAATGTCTGTGGTAAAACTCACCAACAAGTCGTGCTATCAGCTATTAGCTTCTCAATGACGTCAGAAATGACGGCTTGTAACTCTGGTAACGTTAATGTCGGAAAAATATCTCAGACTGCGGACGATGTAGCGAGGCTTAACATAGTCCATAAATTTTCGGAATCCGATATCCTCACCAACGAAAAATAAAACTTCCACACCGCCAACATTTTTTATTTTTCTTTCCGCCATGAGATCAGGTAGGCGCACGTGACGTCATCGCGTTGTGCAGCCGCTGCAACATCATCGCGTTGTGCTGCCGCTGCAGGCAAAAACGGTGTCTTTTATATCGGCAAGTTATTTTAATGGAATGTCCGATTCCGATACATGCCGATAATATCGTGCATCCCTAGTTTCTTCCCTTAATATATACATTTTATGTCTGGTCTTGACTTTACAGTAAGTACATATAAACACATTTTATGTTTGTTTACTAATATCAAAGCTTTTGATTGCTACTTGATGACATAACTTGGAATATGTAGATACAGTATGTGCCAAATGTTGATTTTCAGATTTTACTTATTTTAGCCCATGAACTGCAGTGTTAGCTCAAGAGTTTCTGTACTGTAATACATTTTACATGGCATGAAGAAATGTAGAAATGATGCTTCTTATGAATGGTGCGTACAAATACACAAATAACAACAATTGAATTAAAGCTTCAGTATGCAGTTTCTGTAGAACTGCAGCAGTTAGAAATATTTTCAACAGGCAAAGCATTCTGATCCCTCCCCCTCAGAGCCATATGTGGCTCTGCCCCCTTGTGGTCTGTTGAATTTCAAATTCAAGCTCTGTTTTTATTGGCTGATTCAAATTCAAGCTCTGTTTTTATTGGCTGGTTACAAACTCTGTTTTTATTGGCTGGAAAATGGCGGGTCACCTTTTCTTTTTAGAAATGCTTATTTACCACCTGGAGAAGCAAGGGGACAATATTTTTTTTAATTTTTTTTCAGAGATTACCTGGCTAACATCAGTCTGTCAGGAGGTAGTGACAGAGTGAAGAAATATGTTCATAAAAAAAGCTACATACTGCAGCTTTAAATACCTAGTATTCCTTGAAGGATGACTCCAAAAGTTAATCAGTTGTGTGCATCCAATGGCTACTATCTACTATAATATATCTTTAAATCACTTCTTGGTCTGCTGCCCTCATACATCTCCTCCTACATGTCTTTGCGTGAGTGCAGCTACAGTGTGCGCTCTCAGGACATGATTACCTGCAGTGTTCCGTCAGTGAGGACTGAACTTGGAAAAAGGGCCTTCTCCTACTCTGCTCCTGCTTCATGGAATATCTTACAAAAAGATCTGAAGCTCTCGACCTTGACTTCTCTAAATGGTTTTCAGAATCTGTTGGAATCCTGGCAAAAACCAATGCAGATTTGTTCCTGTCTTTGATTTTATACGTCTACCTTATAATGTTTTGCTAGTTTTTTGATACTTTGTTAAAAAAAAAAAAAAAATTTCCATTCCATCCATCCATTTTCTTCCGCTTATCCGGGGTCGGGTCGCGGGGGTAGCAACCTAAGTAGGGAGGCCCAGACTTCCCTCTCTCCAGCCACTTGGAGCAGCTCCTCTGGGGGAATCCCAAGGCGTTCCCAGGCCAGCCGAGAAACATAGTCCCTCCAGCGTATCCTGGGTCTTCCTCTGGGTCTCCTCCCTGTGGGACATGCCCGGAACACCTCACCAGGGAGGCGTCCAGGAGGCATCCTAACCAGATGCCCGAGCCACCTCAACTGGCTCCTCTCGATGTGGAGAAGCAGCGGCTCTACTCCGAGTCCCTCCCGGATGACTGAGCTTCTCACCCTATCTCTAAGGGAGAGTCCAGCCACCCTGCGGAGAAAACTCATTTCAGCCGCTTGTATCCGAGATCTTGTTCTTTCGGTCATAACCCAAAGCTCATGACCATAGATGAGGGTGGGAACGTAGATCGATCGGTAAATTGAGAGCTTTGCCTTTTGACTCAGCTCTCTCTTCACCACGACAGACCGGTACAGCGCCCGCTTCACTGCGGACGCTGCACCTATCCGCCTATCGATCTCACGCTCCAGTTTTCCCTCATTCGTGAACAAGATCCCGAGATACTTAAACTCCTCCACTTGGGGCAGGACCTCCTCCCCGACCCGGAGAGGGCACGCTACCCTTTTCCGGCTCAAGAC
>JBBPBX010002409.1:75179-91000 GCA_038048925.1 Garcialebias charrua | reverse complement strand
AATATCACATCATGCTGATGCTGATCTGTTTTCTTGTTGCTGTGTTCATCTGTGACCATCTGCTCATACAGACTCATGTTCGTGCTGCTGTTTATAATGATGTTTTTCCACTATATTAGAGCTTAGTGTATTACTAGTTGATGTTTTTCTTAGTTAATTCTAGATGTTATTACTGTTTTTCTCTTGCATTTGTTGTTGGATGTAACTGGGACCCCGTGTACATAATCTCGTTTTCATCACATGTACCACATGCGGTGCAAATGACAATAAAGACTCTGACTCTGGCTCTTTATGCTGTTTGTAGTGTTAGCTACTATTTTGCCACTTTTAGCTACTTTTCAGCTACATTTACTGTAGCTACTGTTAAATTAGGCTACAATTTATCTACTTCTAGCTTACCCTCTGTTTTACTTTTCGCTAAAGATTCACTCGTTTTAGCTGTAGTGTTTAATTAGTTTTACAGTCTGTTTAACTAAGTAGCTTTTGTTCTGGTTGTTTAACTCAGTTGCAGCTTCAATACATTTCAGCAAAATCATTCAACACTCAGCATTCACACAGCATTTTTGCAGAAAAAAGTTTCTCCTGTTCAAATTGTGATTTCACACATTCTTTGCCAGGTTATTAATATTGTGTGTTTTTCTCCTCCAGACTTCTCTAAAGCTACTAAGACTGCTGAAGAGGTGAAACAGGACAAGCATGTCGCAAGTGATGCAGAAAAGACTACCACCGCCGATGAAGGCTCTCCTGACAAAGAGAACAGAGGAGAGAAGTCACCAGTGAAGGGTCAGGGGGGTGAGGTTGACTTTGCAGAGGAGATTGGTGAAGACGATGAAGAGGCCGACTCTACAGCTAAAGAAAAAAATTTCTGTTTGGTGTGCAAGGATTGTGGAATGAGGTTCAAACGCCGTGAGATGTTCAACCTTCACCGCCACTTTCATGCTCACGAAGATGAATTCTCATCCCTCATCTGTAAAGAATGCGGCCTTACCTTCCAGCACCGAAGCAACCTCATTAAACACCAAAATGAACACAAAGAAAAAGAGGAGGCACTTGTGACCCCAAAGATGGAGGTGCAAAGTATGGAGGATGTAAGCAAATACCAATGCGCAGAATGCCAGATGATTTTCACTACAGTCAAGAAGCTGAGGAACCACAGCTGTGTCAGTGCAGAAGAAAGGCCTTATCACTGTCCTTTGTGCCGCCAAGATTTCCAATTTAAAGTGTCTGTCACAAGGCACATGATGACCCATTCCCAGGAGTGCGTGTTTAAATGTCAAGAGTGCAATCAAACTTTCCGAAATGTCGCGGCCCTGCACGTCCATCTGAAATCCCACTCTGCCCTTAAGTCCTACGAATGCCCGGAGTGTGGCATGGCTTTCAAACACTACTCTGTCATGGAAGACCATCGCCGCAAACACATAGACACAAGCCGTTTTCACCGTTGCAACATCTGTGGTAAGAGTTTTAAATATAGCAGCCTCCTCCATCAACATCAGTATCTGCACACTGGTCAGAAAACCTTTCGCTGCCCTGAATGTGGCAAAAAGTTTGCTTTTGCCCAGAATATGAAGGCGCACTGCCGTCAACATAGGTTGCGTGAAACCAACTCATTCAGCGAGCCGTCCAACAAACAGGACTCTGTGTCCGTACAAGAAACCTTAAAAGAACCGGGGAATGAGAACTCTCACAAGATCGAGGAACCAAAGCGCACATTTAACTGCCCTCTGTGTCCCCAAACTTTCTGTTTAGCAGCAAACCTGAGAGCGCACATGCTTATTCATGAGGCAGAGCATGATAAGCTGGAGAGGGCGGCGCAATCTCCGAAAGAAACAAGCAAGCACTGGGAGAAAGGATACACCTGCCCCAACTGTCCAAGTGTCTTTCGGAATGAATCTAGTTGTAATATGCATCTGCTAAATGCCCACAAGTCACCTACACAATATTTAGAAAGGATGATGGCACAACCAAAACAGCAATTAACTCCAAGCAGTGATAGTGTGCAGGAGACGTGGAAGAGCGAAACGGGTAAATTGCACAAGTGTTCAGAGTGTGACAAAGCTTTCCGCCACATCTCAGTATTAGTGTTGCACATGCGCATACATTCCAAGGACATGCCATATGTATGCAGTTTGTGTGGCAAGGGTTTTAGATTTGGTAGCCACTTGCAGCAACATCTCGAGCGCCAACATCTTGAGCGCATGCATTCCATGGACAAGCCATATGTATGCAGAGTGTGTGGCAAGGGTTTTAGATTTGGTAGCTACTTGCAGCAACATCTCGTCATCCACACAGGCACAAAGCCATATAAATGTCCAGATTGTGGGAAGGACTTTGCTTTCATGCAAAACATGAGAACACATCAAAAGCTACACCAGGAAAAGCCGTTTCGCTGCACCAGCTGCCGCAAGGGCTACAGCGACGAAGTCCAGCTGCAGCAACACATGTTGTCGCATAACGGAGACAAACCACATAAGTGTGACCAGTGCGACAAGAGCTTCGGATTGGCCTATCTGCTTCGGGATCACATGAACACACACACTGGAGAGAGGCCTCATCGCTGTAACGAGTGTAACAAAACCTTTTCCTGGTTCAGCAGCCTGCTAGTTCACCAGAAGATCCACACTCGCAAGAAGCAGACGTACAGCCAGTGCACTTCATTCCCTGCGAGTGCTAGGATGAGGGGCAGAGGAAGGAGAGGGGGCAGGTTTTTGTGGAGCTGGTCCAAACCTTTAGGAGGCTCCCCTTTGGGCACTCAGCAGCCTCTGTATCCACACTCTCCAGGGGGAGATGCAGAGTTGCATGGGAAAGCACCACAGTCCTCCATGCTCCAGTCTCACATGGATTTACAGAACCGGCAGAGCGAGCCGTGGCCATCTGAGCCACACGCTCAACCAGAGCAGTGGAAGGTGGATGGGGGAGAGGTGATGCCTGTCCCATCTACACAGCAGCAACATGGATCTACACAGCAGCAACATGGCGCTCCACAGCCCCAACATACTCAGTTTAATAGTTCCATGCAGCTTCAGCAGAACCATCAGAGAAGTTCAGGCTGGCCAGATATTCCCATGTTACATCAGTCGAGCCCAGTGACAGCTCACAGCTCAGACGCGCACATTAAAGAGAGCATATCTTCTGTTGTCAACTGTCACATGCCAAAACAATTAAGCCAGTCGGCTGGGAACGAGATGGTGCAGCCCAGGCTGCAAAACCCTCTTACGTGGAGTAACACGCCCACATCTCCTGCGCTTGCCTCCACCAACTCTGTGCAGCACAATTTCACTGTCCCTGCCTCCACCAACTCTGTGCAGCACAATTTCACTGTCCCTGCCTCCACCAACTCTGTGCAGCACAATTTCACTGTCCCTGCCTCCACCAACTCTGTGCAACACAATTTCACTGTCCCTGCCTCCACCAACTCTGTGCAACACAATTTCACTGTCCCTGCCTCCACCAACTCTGTGCAGCACAATTTCACTGTCCCTGCCTCCACCAACTCTGTGCAGCACAATTTCACTGTCCCTGGCTCCTACATGGACGGAGCAGCACTGTGGAGCATCCGATCAGCTCCACTTACTCAGAGTTCTCCAAACCAGCTTGTGCAAGAACTGCAGCTGCCAAGATGGCAAACCGCCCCAGCATCATCTCAAATGGAACTGTCCGCCCCTCCCACGAAAGAGGAGAGGATGTGGGACCTGAGTAGTTCTCAAGGTATTTCTTCGACTGTTACTCAGCCAGAGAAGCCATGGAACGGCTGTGACCTGCAAAAGCCATGGACTTCAGGCTTAGCATCCACCTCAGCTCAGATAGACCAAAGCAGTGGAGTGCAAATTTCAACTCCAGTTTCCCACGGGATCACCAATACCTTGTGGGACATCCAAACATCTCCAGGGATTCCAAAGACTGTAAACTCCACAGAGACGTTAGTAAATAGCCAAGATTTTCATCTGCAGCAGAAGCAGGTGTCTCCTGGCTGGGCCAACATGCAGCCAGCCACACAGCAGGGTCCCATCTCCATCCAGTACGAGCCTCATCGCTTTGGCCAGGGGATGGGATCTCCAGTATGGGGCTTCCAAAACAATCCTGTGAATCCTCAGACGCTGCTGTCAGCGCAGCTCAAAGCAGGCAGCGGGCAGGAGCTGCAGCAGCAACAAATGGTAACGGGCACTCAGATCATTATAAACCAGCCTTCCCCTTTTTTCTCACCTCCACTCGCTCCACTCCCACCTCCTCTTGGTTTGCCTAACCATCACCCTCTCCATTCTGTTGCAATTAGTGGACTTCCGAGACACCCACACCCAAATATGTTTTTCACGCCACAGACAGTCATGAGTGAAAGGCCCCACTTGCCACAGACCCTGACCCTACCTCAGCTTGCCCCGCACACTGAATCTCACAAACTTGGTTCCCGCTTGTCTTTCACCCCAGAACGTATTCTCCAGTGCATGATATGTGGGTGCTCGTTCCCTCGTGAGCTGGATCTACGGATGCATTACTTGCAACATACACAAGGGGATATGTGACATTTCTACTCTAGTAACAAACCTTAGTTATGTTTTTATAAATGATATTCTGTAGAGCCTCATTTATTTGACTCTTTGTTGTGAAACTGTACCAGTTGAGTGGGTGGGCATTAAGAGAAAAAGTGGAACATGAAGTTTGAATATTTCATTATTGCTCAGTGTGTGTGCGAAACAAAGGGTGATTAAACTGGTTTCAATGACTTGAAATACATTTCAGTTGTGCAAATAATTTTTGAGGTGTTAGTAAATGAGGTTCTACAGTCTGTATTTCATTTATTGCCACTGACGTTTTAGATTTCGTTATTATTAGTACTTTTATAGTTTTGTTCATATGTCTTGAACCATTTGTACTGTGTTTATTCATGTACAGTATACTGTGTGCCTTTTTAAGTACGGTCTGCATGTCTGCTGTCTTTGTATTCTAGGCCCTAGTTTGTGCTCAAGGTAGATTAAACAATATGACCTCACCCCCACAAAAGAGCAGGTCTTTGAACAATATTCTAATAGTGTAATCACCTGTATCTCCTTTTTGGAGGGACTGATTAGATTTGTTCCAGTTTAAACTTTAAAAAATACAAGTATATTGCTGCTTGTACTCGCAGGTCTATATGGGTCCAAATGTCTCACAGGTAAAGTTGTCCTGATCATATGGTCAAATCATCTGCAAACAAAATGTAACATGTACAGTTCATTTTAAAAGTCTGAGGATTTAAACTTAAATTCTCAAATGATCACTAGGATTGGTGAAGAGTTTGAGCGACTACATGATTTACAATGACACTTGTTTAATAGTGATCTTTGTAATAAACCTTTGGATTTATGTGGTGTTTTGTCTGTAGTATTTTTTTTTACAACAAGGATGTAAAACTGGTTGAATAACATGGTTTTATTCCAGTGCACATCTCTTACCATAAATACTACATGTATTTCATATTGAGATGTACTGAGTAAATTCAAATCACGCTTGAATGCTTGGATGTATTTTTGTGAAAGATGATTTAATTCCATACTTCCCTCTGATACAAAACATTTTGTTAATGCACACATTTCATTTGTAAAAAAAATTATTTTCTCTTGTTTGCACTCACCTTTAAATAAAAAGCCTCCCCTTCCACTACTGGCCCACTGTTTTAGCTTGATCAGTTTTCCCCATTATGTTTATTGGCTCAAATAAAACCTACATTTGAGTATAACATTGTGTTGCACAATATTTCACACAACCTAATTCAGGATTTGCATTTGAACGTTCAGAAAATGGAGCATGTTTTCCCAAATGGTTATGTGTGAAAATATACAGAAGTCAAATTAAACTGATTGATTTATTGTCATTAATAATTTAGCCAAAACTTGATGGATTAAAAAAAATGTTTGGGAACCATAGAATGGTAAATGGACTACCATACTTGTATAGCACCTGTATTTTATCAAGATAGTCAAGGGGCTTTACAATCTGTGCCTCATTTACCCATTCATACAGCACTCTACTACATCTATACAAAGCTAATTGAACAAATCAGTCTAAAGAATGCTTTATCACATCACTTTATCAGTGCTTTATCACAGTCGTACACCGATGGGACACACATCGAAGGCAATGAGGGGTTTAGTGTCTTGCCCAGGGACTCTGGCATATGACTGGTGCTGGAATCAAACCTCCAACTCAGCATTGGAAGACGACTGCTCTAACCACTCAGCCACAGCTGTCTAAACAGAATAATGCAATTTAAAACACGTTTTAATATTTTCTTTCTAATTTTATTTTACTTCACGTATACAAAGACTCCTCTGACTGATGATGCCCTCCGGATGGAGGGTGAAACGTTTCTATAAAAAAAAGAAACTGTCCAGATGACCCGACTGAGAATTATTGGATTTGGTACCTGGATTATTGAGCATGAACTTTCTATACAGACTATGTTGGTGCAACTAATGTAGTAAATTTGAATATTATAATTTATATATGAATGAAATATGCTGGTGAAGATTCTCAGTCGTCCAGGACATGATAAAATCAAAAAAGGCGTTCAATACAAGATCAACTGGACTTTATTTGTTACAGAAGACGTTTTGACCTCTATCCAGAGGGCTTTATCAATTCTATTAGCAGACTTTGTGCGTATTAACTCCTCAAGCACAAAGTCTGCTGATAGAATTGATAAAGCCCTCTGGATAGAGGTCGAAACGTCTTCTGTAACAAATAAAGTCCAGTTGATCTTGTATTGAACGCCTTTTTTTGAATATATATATGAAATATTTTCAACTGAAAGAAATTGTTTTTATTAAAAACGAGATGGACCTTTGAAAGAAGCATATACAGTAGGCTATACCATATTTTAGGAAATTGTACTTTTCACATTTCACTTGAAAATTAACAATGCAGTTTGTGCCCCAGTCTGAAATGAGTCACAGCGTTCATGACAAGAAAATAAATGTAAGAAACTAAAACCACAGACCTAAAACCAGTTGTACATAATTTTCTTCTATTTATCTCTCCTTTGCCGCGTGAGGCAGTATTGCGTCAGTAAACCGAAATAACACAGCAGAGGAAAACGTCTTCCGCCCATAATGCGAGGAGTGTACTGCGCCTGCGTGAGAGCTAAATGTTGTGTTCACCAGCACTCGTAGCCAGAGGGCTTTGCTCGTAGCATTTCGCGAGTTGCGTGTTTTCAAATTACACAATCACCCATGTTTTATATGTAGTCTGTCCTCCGCCCGACTAGACTATACAGTAACTTCTTGTAAACTTAGATAAAAATAACGGTGGAGTGTTTTTTTTTTTGGCTAACGCGTAATTGCGAGAGTAGCTAACACTGCTAGCAAACAACCACGCCAAGAAGATGGATGAATCTGCTGCCGCAGTGATCGGAGAAGACGGTGCTGAGAAAAACTGCTCGCATAATGACGACAGACCATGTGAGAACAACCACCCTCCATCCACAGAGGACTCCGGTGACGGTAAATATCCAGTTACTAGCCGAAACTTCCACAATGATTTTGGTACCAGTCAATGAAGCTTCGTTCACACGTTGGACTTTCTTCACTGACTGGAGCATGGAGGCATGACCGAGAAATATCTACGTTTACACAAGAAACAAACAACACAAACTAACAACAGCACGTTTCCCAGCAGTGTACATTAACTTAAGTTAATTGTTGTTTATTGAACTGTACCGAAGTCGGTATCTACAAAAAGCAAATATTTTTATTTTATATTCGAAAACAATACTATAACATCAAAGTTCATGCTCAATAATCCAGGTATTAAATACAACAAAGTTATATCAGGTCCTCTGGACGTTTTTACATGTGTGTGTGTGTGTGTGTGTGTGTGTGTGTGTGTGTGTGTGTGTGTGTTGAAACGTTTCATCTTTCATCCAAAGGACTTCATCAGTCCGAGGAGCCACAACAAACTCAGTCTTTTAAGTAGTACATGTAGTGGGTGGCCCCTCATAGGGGGCTGGAACGCGCTATATAAATAAGCTCCATTTAATCCTTTTAAAGTAGTTCCTCCTAATATTGATGGAAATTACTTCTTTACTGAATTTGTTGTGTGAATTTGTTCTGTGTGCTTTTTTATTATTTTAACTCTTTTTAATGGAGTTTTAAATGATTTTTAGTGTTTCATTCTTAGTTTTTTAAAACTTATTTACTGATATAGGGTGCTACTGTTCAGTCAGCGACCCCCGTTCATCAATTGGATCAGAATATGTCAGGTGACCCAAACAGCCAGCTCCAAGACATCAGATTTTCTGTCCTGTGGACATGTTCGGCTGATTTAAGGCATTAATATGACCACTGACACATGACATGAGCTCAAACACAGGAAGAGCTGCAGCAAAACCCACAGTGTTCTGGAGATATTCTGCTGAAATCCATTTGGAGAAGACAGAGGGGACCAGAACAGAGAACAGTACATTTTCACCAGTCTTATTTTACAAGTTAGTGTGTGTGTGTGTGTGTGTGTGTGTGCGCGCACGCTCGTGAGTGTGAGCAATAAGATAAAATAGAACTTTATTGATCCCGCATGAAATTGTTGTGCCAGGGTTTCAATACAAAGGAACATGCACAAGGAATCACACAAGATAAAATATCAGAGAATATAAAAAAATAACAGAGAATATATACATGTACCAACAAATAAGGTCTAAAACAAGTCAGATGCAGACAGAAACACTAGTTTGTTGTGGTGCAGGATTACTTGTGTAGAAAGGGGGAGGAGTTGAACAGTTTGATAGCCACAGGGAGGAAGGACTTTTCATTCAACCTTTATTTAACTGGGACCCTGTGTACATAATCTCGTTTCATCACATGTTCCACATGTGGTGCAAATGACAATAAAGATTCTCTGACTCTTTTGATTTAGCCTCGAGGACTCATTTACAAGAGAGACCTGGTTTCAACAAAGAATGATAACAACAATGGGCAACAACAACATACAATCACAAAAGTGGCATACAGATTTTATGTTTTTTTCCTTTTTAACAAGATAAAAATAAGATGGCAAAAAAAGTGAAAACAGCTAGAATATAAGGCGAATGTAGAAAACGAAAAGCAGGAACATGTCTGCATTGGTTCTTGCCAGGAGTCCAAATTCCTATAGCCAGCTTCAGATCTTTTTGTAAGATGTTCCAGGAAGCAGGAGCGGAATAGGAGAAGGCCCTTTTGCCTAGTTCAGTCCTCACTGAGGGAACACTGCAGGTACCGTATTTTCTGGACTATAGGTCGCAGTTTTTTGCCTAATTTGCATGCCCTGTGACCTATAGAGGGGTGAGACCTGTTTATGGATTTTTCCCCATATTTTTAGACCAATTTTTGGCTCAGATATGACCATTTTTCTTTTTGGCAAAAAATGGTGCAGTACCACTTTCGGCCGCTAGGGTACACGGACCGTTCCCACCTCATGTGTCCGAAGGCAGCCTCCGTTGGTCGGACTGGCTCTGTCGCAGCCCGGCCTCCTGCTCTGGAGCCCTGAGTCCACTGACCGTTCCCACCTCATGTGTCCGAAGAAAGCCTCCTCTGGTCGGACTTACTCTGTCGCTGCCCGGCCTCCTGCTCTGGAGGTAACTACTGTTAGCTTTGTTTGTTAGCAAGATAAGTCAAGAACCACAGGACAGATTTTTATCAAACTTACAGAAAGTAATCACTGTATGGACATTTACACGTGACTAGCTTTTGAGATTTTTAAAAAAATTGATCTTTTAGCATGTTGTTTGTTGTTAGCGGTAGCTACCTAAACTGATACTATTTAGACAAATAACTCATGATCCACAAGACAGATTTTTTTCAAACTTACAGAATGTAATTATTTGGGTTTCATTTACAAACTATGACCTGTATGAGACATTTAAGATAAAATTTGTTGTTTTATAGACGTAATCGTGTCGTGTTAGCTTCGAGTTATTTTCCTGCTACTATTTGTCTAAATAGCTCATAAACCACTCGGTGGATTTTCTTTCAGCTTACAGAATGTAATTATTTGGGTTTCATTTACAAACTATGACCTGTATAAGACATTTGAGATAAAATTTGTTGTTTTATAGGCGTAATCGTGTTGCGGTTAGCCTCGTTTTATTTCCGTGTATATTTGAGCAAATAGCTCATAAACCACTCGGCTGATTTTCTTTCAGCTTACAGAAAGTAATTATTTGGTTACGATAATCACAGCCAGTTATGAATCTTAATGCACCGTGATAGACAACATCCAACATCTGCAGGGTGCTTGTAGGAGCGTTCATGTAGATAATGTCACCGTAATCAATGGAGGGAAGGAAAGTCACAGTTTCTAGCATTCAGAGTTAGACAGGATCTATTTCTGATCTATTTCTGAAAAAGAAACCCAGTTTAACTTTCAGTTTCTTTACTAGGTTTTCCACGTGGAGCTTAAAGGAGAGATGTGAGTCAACCAAAATACCCAAATATTTATAGGAATCAACAAACTCAATAGGGACACCATTTGAGGATAAAATCAGAGGAAGAACTGCTGGGACTGACTTCCTATTAGAAAAAAGCATCCCTTTGGTTTTATCAGCATTTAAGACAAGTTTGAGATGGAACAAATCTGACAGGATGATGTCAAAAGTGTATTGCAAAAACTGAAAAACCTTAGCAACTGTTTTAGCTCAACAATAAACAATTGTGTCATCAACCTAGAAATGTAAGAATGCATCGGGAAGCTCTGACCTACATTGCATATGTAGATTGTGAAGAGGGTTGGTCCTAAGACTGAGCCTTGTGGTACACCATTGTTGACTGTTAAGTAACTGGAGGAAGTACCATTATATTGAACACATTGCCTCCGATCGGAACTTTAGATGGTTAGAAAACCAACCAATGGTGTGATCTGAGAAACCAATTTCTGAGAGCTTATAACACAAGATGTTATGATCCACAGTGTCAAAAGCTTTAGACAGGTCTAAGAAAAGTGCAGCACAGTAATCCTTAGCATCCAATGCTTCTACAATGTCATTAAAAACCTTCAGTGAAGCAGATGTTGTGCTGTATTGTTTTCTGAAACCAGATTGATGGAGAGGTAAGATGTTAAATGAGTTCAGGTAAGTTTTGATTTGAGAGTTTATCAGTTTTTCTAGAACCTTGGCTAAAATGCAGAGTTTAGGGATTGGTTGATAGTTGTTCAGTGAGGCGTGGTCACCTCCCTTCGGCAAAGGAAGAGCAAAGGCTGTTTTCCAAGCATCTGGAATGGAGCTTTGGCTTATGGACAGGTTAAATATGTGGGACACGGTACTGCGATGATATGAGCAGCCAACCTTAAGAAATAAGGTGGAAGTTCATCTGGACCTGCAGATTTTTTAGGATCAAGACCTTTTAACAGTTTATTTACCTCACTGACAGAACGGAGAAAAAGAGAAGGTGTGATTAACTAAGGATTGACTTGTAGGAGGGATTTTATTTGTAGAAGTTTGGTTATTCCGGTAAGTGAAATGGCTGATTTTCCATTAGTAACTGTGTCAAATAAAGAAATAGAAGCAACGAAATGATTGTTGAAACAGTTCAGGATCTCGTGCTTACTTGACAGGAACAGAGTTAACGAGAATTTGTGATGGGAGGTAGGGCTGTGCGATATGACGATATATATCGTGGGGACGATAGAAACGTGTCTATCGTGCTACTTTCCTTCTATCGTCTCTATCGTGATAAATAAGAATAAAAAAATAACGGTCGCAAAGAAGCTTCATATTGTGGTTTTGCGAGATGACGGCGCTGCTTTATGTTTGACGCACGCGCGGGTTTGCGACACATGCTTTACGTTGTTAAACTCGAGTTCAACAGAGACGCAGCCGGCATGAAGCCGGTGTCACCAGATATCTATGGGTGTCACAACATGGAGAAACAGCTGCGCAGGCAGCCCAAGAAGAAGAACTTTTACCAAAAAGAGGGGGAAGCTCACCTTGTTAGCTTCCATTATTTCGCTCCGCTGAAACTCGGAGACAAAATGGGTCCAGAGGACACGAAGTCCAACCGAGTCCGAACTCGGGTCCAGTTAACCAATACAAAACAGACCAGAGACACAACAGAACCGGAATCAAACGCAACGTTTTCTCTTTTCTGTTTCTTTGCCTTGTTTACTCCAGATTCCAGTCAGAGCGGATTTCTTCTTCGTGGGTTTTATTAGCAGCCGTTGTTTTACCGCCACCTGCAGGAAAAATTTGGACCAAAGTAGGTCCAAAGTTGGACCAAAGTTTCTACTTTGGTCCAAATTTCCTTGTTCTTTTTGTTCACATTCTTATAATTGTAACTGTATCTGTAGTAAAATAAAATAAAAAATAAAATAAAAACTTTGGTCCAAATTTTTCCTGTACACACACACACACATCGTGTTGTATATATACAACACGATGTGTTTGTGTGTACTTGAAAATTTTGGACCAAAGTTTTTTTTTATATCGTGATATATATCGTTATCGTGATATAAAAAAGTCCATATCGTGATATATGATTTTTTTCCATATCGCCCAGCCCTAATGGGAGGTCAGATGATTGGGGGCTGCCTGAGAGAGATTTGATGGTTTTCCAGAATCTTTTAGGGTTGTTTAGATTTTTGGAGGTCTGAGATAAGAAATAGTTACATTTTGCAGCTTTTATGGAAGTTGTACATTTATTCCTCAGCTGTCGAAAATTTGACCAATCAGTGTCTGAGCCAAATTTTCTCGCTGCGGCCCAAAGATGGTCTCTCCTATGCAGGAGGTCAGCTAGTTCAGGAGTAAACCAGGGACTGTTGCATCCCTTTATTCTGAACTGACGAAAAGGAGCGTGTTTGTTCACAAAATAAATGAACCTACAGTATTATGAAAATAGTTCCAAGCGGTGTTCACATCGTCAGTTAATAGAATATGTTGCCAGTCAAATTTAGATAGATCCCAGAGGAATGACTGTTCACAAAAATGTTTCAAATCCTTTTTTTGACATAGAAGTTGGAAATTTAATATCTCTGAGCACCGCTTTTACACAATGATCACTCAAAATGTCATCGAATACACCTGTACCGAGGAATTTGTGAGGCATATTTGTTCCTTCCTATGTTGTTCTGGGGAGCACTTCAGTGGTCTCAATCTACGACTGAAGGTGCTGCGGTGAGTCCGGTGTGTCATGCAGGATGTGTGACGTGTTGTTCAGGATCTGAAGCAGTTTCCTCAGCATCCTCTGCTTAGACACCTCTGTCAGAGACTGCAGTTCTACTCCCAGAATTGAGCCAGCTCTCTTGATGAGCTTATCGAGTATGGTGATATCAGCTTTTTTCACTCTGCTGCTCCAAAATACCACAGTGTAGAAGACACTGGAGACCACCAAGTGGTAAAAATATAAAATGTAAAAAATAAAAAAAAACAATAAGATCTAAGATATAAACTACGAAAAATGTTAACTAAAAATACAAACCGGATTCCAAAAAAGTTGTGACACTAAACACATTGTGAATAAAAACTGAATGCAATGATGTGGAGGTGCCAACATCTAATATTTTATTCAGAATAGAACACAAATCACAGATCAAAAGTTTAAATTGAGAGAATGTATCATTTTAAAGGAAAAATATGTTGTTTCAAAATGTAACAGTGTCAACAAATCCCAAAAAAGTTGGGACAAGTAGAAATAGGTGGCTGGAAAAAGGAAATTGAGCATATAACGAACTGCTGGAAGACCAATGAACACTAATTAGGTCAATTGACAACATGACTGGGTATAAAAAGAGCTTCTCAGAGTGTCAGTGTCTCTAAGAAGCCAAGATGGTAAGAGGATAACCAATTCCTCTATTGTTGCACAGAAAGATAGTGCAGCAATACCAGAATGGTGTTACCCAACGTAAAATAGCAAAGACTTTTAAGTTATCATCATCAACCATGCATATCATCATCAAAAGATTCAGAGAATCTGGAACAATCGCTGTGCATAAGGGTCAAGGCCATAAAACTACTGGATGCTCGTGATCTCCAGGCTTTTAAACGTCACTGCACCTCAAACAGGAATGCCACTGTCAAGGAAATAACAGAATGGGCTCAGGAATACTTCCAGAAAGCATTGTCAGTGAACACAATCCACCGTGCCATCCGCCGTTGCCAGCTGAAACTCTACAGTGCAAAGAGGAAGCCATTTCTAAGCAAGCTCCACAAGCTCAGACGTTTGCACTGGGCCAGGGGTCATTTAAAATGGAGTGTGGCAAAATGGAAGACTGTTCTGTGGTCAGATGAGTCACGATTTGAAGTTCTTTATGGAACACTGGGACGCCATGTCATCCGGACCAGAGAGGACAAGGATAGCCCAAGTTGTTATCAACGCTCCGTTCAGAAGCCTGCATCACTGATGGTATGGGGTTGCATGAGCGCTTGTGGCATGGGCAGCTTGCATGTCTGGAAAGGCACCATTAATGCAGAGAACTATGTTCATGGACTGTCTTTTAAAACCCACATCTCCAAAATGGCCACTAAACTGAAACTGAAGCTAGGTTTCTTCTTCAGAAACAAATCCTGCTTCTCATGCAAAGCCAGGAGAACATTAGTAGCTGCAACATTCATGCCAATACTAGACTATGGTGACGTGCTGTACATGAGTGCTGCATCAAAATACCTACAGTCCTTAGACTCCATTTACCACGGTGCCCTTCGGTTCATTACTGACTCCAGTTATCGCACTCATCACTGTGAGCTTTACGTAAAATCTGGCTGGTCATCTCTCAGCACTCGCAGATACACTCACTGGATATCCTTCATCTACAAGACCCTCCTAAACCTAGTCCCGTCATACCTCACCTCCTTAATACAAACATCACACAGTCATTACTCCCTGCGCTCTAACGATTTAGTCCTCCTGTCAGTTCCTCCTGTCAGAACTGAACTAGGAAAAAGAGCATTCAGCTTCGCCGTCCCCTCAGCCTGGAACAACTTACAGAAAGATCTGAAACTATCAACATTCATCTCTCCTGGATCCTTTATGTCAACCGTAGTAGAAAATGTCATCAAGAAACTTGACCATTGCAGATGTTTCTAACCATTACTTATCCAATATACATGTCATTGTTGATTTTTTAAACTTTATTTACCCAACCGAGGTCTGTCTGCTTGTTTTGTATATAATGTATATAGAAATCTGTCATATCCTGTTGGTTTTGAACTGTCAACATCTGTTTACTGTGATTGTAGTTTTCTTTATTTTCTTTTGATAAGTGCAAATGCCTATTGCCAATGTGACGTGTGCTGCTGACCACTTGACCAGGTCACCCTTGTAAAAGAGATCTCGATCTCAACGGGCTCTACCTGGTTAAATAAAGGTGATTGATTGATTGATTGAGAACAACATATGCTCCCATTTAGACGTCATCTCTTTCAGGGAAGACCCTGCATTTTTCAACAAGATAATGCCAGACCACATTCTGCAGCAATCACAACATCATGGCTACGTAGGAGAAGGATCCGGGTACTGAAATGGCCAGCCTGCAGTCCAGATCTTTCACCTATAGAGAACATTTGGCGCATCATAAAGAGGAAGGTGTGACAAAGAAGGCCCAAGATGATTGAACAGTTAGAGGCCTGTATTAGACATGAATGGGAGAGCATTCCTATTTCTAAACTTGAGAAACTGGTCTCCTCTGTCCCCAGACGTCTGTTGAGTGTTGTAAGAAGAAGGGGGGATGCCACACAGTGGTAAAAATGGACTTGTCCCAACTTTTTTGGGATTTGTTGACGCCATGAAATTTTGAAACAACATATTTTTCCCTTAATATGATACATTCTCTCAGTTTAAACAGTGATCTGTGATTTGTGTTCTGTTCTGAATAAAATATTAGATGTTGGC
>JBBPBX010002409.1:54089-75162 GCA_038048925.1 Garcialebias charrua | reverse complement strand
TATATATATATATATATATATATATATATATATATATATCCCAAGGGTATGTGCTGAGCCCTCTTCTGTTCACTCTGCTCACATATGATTGCACAGCCACACATCCAGGCTGTCATATTGTTAATTTTGCAGATGATACAGCGGTGGTAAGATGCATCACAAACAATGATAAGTCCAGCTACAGACAGGAGGTGGAACATCTGGAGAGCTGGTGCAAAGAGAATAATCTTCACATGAATGTGAAGAAGACAAAGGAGATGATTGTGGACTTCAGAAGGAACAAACACACCCATGCCCCACTGAACATAGGTGGATCTGCGGTGGAGGTGGTCTCCAGCTACAAATACTTGGGTGTACACTTGAATGATAACCTCAGCTGGAGCAACAACACCACCAGCCTGATCAAGAAAGGTCATCAGAGACTCTACTTCCTCAGACGACTGAGACGTGCTGGTCTGAGCAGCCCAGTTCTCACCTCGTTCTACAGGTGTGCAGTGGAGAGCATCCTGTGCTCCAGCATCAACGTGTGGCATGGAGGCTGCACAGTTGCAGAGAGGAAAGCTCTACAGAGAGTGGTGAAGGCTGCACAGAGGTCTGTCGGAGTCAGTCTCCCCACCATCACAGACATTTACACCTCCAGATGCAGGAAAAGAGCCACCTGCATCATGAAAGACCTCACTCACCCAGCACACACACTCTTTGCCCCACTCCCCTCAGGACGGAGGTTGAGGAGCATCAAATGTAGAACCACTAGACTGAGGAACAGCTTCTACCCTGAGGCTGTTAGACTCATGAATGAATAAATAAAAATAAAATAAAAATAAACACTGCAAAATATCACATCATGCTGATGCTGATCTGTTTTCTTGTTGCTGTGTTCATCTGTGACCATCTGCTCATACAGACTCATGTTCGTGCTGCTGTTTATAATGATGTTTTTCCACTATATTAGGGCTTAGTGTATTACTAGTTGATGTTTTTCTTAGTTAATTCTAGATGTTATTACTGTTTTTCTCTTGCATTTGTTGTTGGATGTAACTGGGACCCCGTGTACATAATCTCGTTTTCATCACATGTACCACATGCGGTGCAAATGACAATAAAGACTCTCTGACTCTGATTTTAAATAAACAGCACTCTACAATAAATAAACTATACTAACAATAATAAAAATCTTAATAAATGCAATAACAGTCAGAACCAGAACAATAAGCAGCAACAGACTGTTTACAATCTAACTAATCAAGTTTTTGTTCAGTAGCAGCAGTGTGGCTGTATTTGTCCTCATTGTGTACTCACAACTTCTTCTTGGTGGGACAGGTGGGACTGTGGGAACAGTTCAGAGTTCAGTTCAGTCATCACTTAGCTGCAGGTGGATTTACCTCTGTCACAGACTGGAAATAAAAAACAAAAGAGATTTTAAAAAAAACAAGTTAATAAGATTATGATTTAAAAAAAAAGATTATTTAGATAATAAAACAATACCTCTTGAACAATTGAATCTCTCACTCTTCATCATGGCAGGCAGGGCTTTAATCTGGTCCAGGGCTTGTTGTTGACAACATCAGTTAGTTTTTTCATAAAGAGCTGAACTTTTTGAAGTGTTGACGTGATGAATGTCTCATAGTGACGCTCAGCAACTTTAAAACCTGCGCATATAACAACGTTCAGACAGATTCAGAGATTTAAAAACTCACAGCTTGTGTTATTGCTCTGGACCGCTGTGATTACCTGATGAAGGAGTTTTAATACAGCTCTTCATTCACGTTCGGATGAAGGAGTTTTAATACAGCTCTTCATTCACGTTCGGATGAAGGAGTTTTAATACAGCTCTTCGTCACGTTCGGATGAAGGAGTTTTAATACAGCTCTTCATTCACGTTCGGATGAAGGAGTTTTAATACAGCTGCTGTTCACGTTCAGATGACAGTTTCCAGTGCTTTCACGTGACGTGTTGCTGCTGCACAGAGAGCTGCGTCACGCACTCAGCTGCTGCAGAGTCTTCATGAAACAAAGTCCACACAAGCTGCGCGTGCGCTCGTCTTTTAAAAAGAAAGTTATAACGTTCAAAAACAGGAGACCGCACGAGATGCTAACGGCTAAATGCTGCGCGTGCCACGCGAAAATAGGTCCGTGCTGAAACGCGCCCAGGAAATTTTGTTCCGCGGTGCATATATTCCCCTGTTAAGAACGTTTAATGAGTGAAAAAATAACCGAAACGGTACGCAGGTGGACCGAACCGAACGTGGTGTACCGGAACGGTTCGGTAAACCCATTATAACCGTTACATGCCTAGCAACTAGGGGTGCATAGCCTGGCCCTCGCCTTCCTACGCAGCTCCGCTCAATTCTATTTTCCCTTCACTGCTCCGTCTGGGACTTCTCCCATAGAGAAGGATTTCTCCGGTAGATTTTTGACCGGACCAATCAGAGAACAGAGGGGCGGAGTTTTTGGCCCCTAACCCACGCCCCCACCTGTCTCAGCGCGCAGCCAGCGAGCATCCGCATGTTCTCATTCAAAGCGATGCAGGACTGTTTTATATGTGACACAAATGTATTAAATTCCCCTTCTTAATCCCTTATCTGGAGTTTTCTTTTGTTTTTTTGCCAAAAGTCAAGTGATCGCTCCCTCCTCTCCCTCCGCTGAGTTGAATGAGGAAATGCCTCAGGTTGTCACTCACGAGAGAATTAAACTCGGGTTTTACGTTATTGCCCGAGTCCCTGCAGATTTTCTGGTCTTCTGGTGTGCTGGACTAGCCTGGTTAAAACCAGACCCTTGTCCTTCACTTCGCTTTGTACTAGGGTCTGGCATTTCTCCCATAGACAACGATTTCTCCTGTCGATTTTTGACCGGACCAATCAGAGAACAGAAGGCGGAGTTTTGTTAGTTTAGCCTGGCGAGGTCCAGGCTATCAGATAAATAGCTCAGAAACCACTCGGTGGATATTTTTTCTGCTACCAGTGTGTAATTATATGGCTCTAATTTACTGACTGTTGGCCTAGATGAAACATTTGAGATAAAATTCGATTTTTTATCATTTATTTTCGTAGCGCACCCAAGGCTGTTTGGAAAATGTCAAACCGAAACAATTTAAATCCAGCAGATTTGACCATTTCGTGAATTGATTTAGGAACTGTTAAGCTCAGGAACACTTCTGATATAACGTCAGCTAAGAAATATATTTTTTCTCAGCAAAGAAATAATAGTTTTTTACCTTGTTTTCATGAAAATTCCTTCGTGGCGGCAGCCATTTTAACTGACGACGTCAGTCGACGTCGTTCAAAACTCCGCCTTCTGTTCTCTGATTGGTCCGGTCAAAAATCGACTGGAGAAATCGTTGTCTATGGGAGAAATGCCAGACCCTAGTACAAAGCGAAGTGAAGGACAAGGGTCTGGTTTTAACCAGGCTAGTGCTGGACCAGAGCTCCATGGTTTTATTTTAATTTTTAGAACGTTTTATTAACATATAAACACAGAATCACAGGGGTGATTTCCAACATGGCGGCGCGTGCAAACGTTGCGGCTTCTCTCTCTCCCAGCAACCAGTGTTAGTTTTACTATTTTTATGCTTATGTCTATTATTATATGTTTCAGTGTTTCAATGTTTAGATGTTTACTGTTGCACTGAGGGACTGAGAGAAACGCAATTTCGGTCCTGTGTATGTCCTGCACTGTACATATTGCAGATCTGACAATAAAGTTGACTTTGACTTTGACTTTGAGAATGGGCAGCGGCAGCGAGAGAAAATGCAGCAGGAGGCGGAGCTGATGTCAAGTTCACCAGAGCAGGGGAAGCAGACTACAGTATATGGCTCTGAGGGGGAGGGAGCAGAATGCTTTTCCCTGTTCAAAATTTTTCCAAGATCCAATGGTTTTGTTCCTCAGCAGAGGCCACGCCTCCAGCAAGAATCAGTTCTCTATAACAGAAAGTCCAGACCCTAGTTAGTACGAAGCGAAGTGAAGGACAAGGGTCTGGTTTTAAAGGTGGGGTATGTAACATTGTAATGTAGTCTGTAACTTTTAAAACAATATATTTTTAACATATTTCTTCTTCACTCTGTCACTATCTATTAACAGACTGATCTTAGACAAAGTAATCTCTGAAAAAAACTATAGTCCCCTTGCTTCTCTATCAGCATTTATAAAAACACTGAAAACACAAGAGTGACCCGGACAATGATCAGCCAATAAAAACAGAGTTGTTTGTCNTTCACTCTGTCACTATCTATTAGATCTTAGACAAAGTAATCTCTGAAAAAAACTATAGTCCCCTTGCTTCTCTATCAGCATTTATAAAAACACTGAAAACACAAGAGTGACCCGGACAATGATCAGCCAATAAAAACAGAGTTGTTTGTCACGCCCCAACCCACGCCCCCACCTGTCCCAGCCGCAGCTCGTTCTCATTCAAAGGATTGCAAAGCGATGCAGGACTGTTTTTTATGTGACACAAAATGTATTAAATATCCCTTCTTTATCCCAGAGCTGGACTTTTATTTAGTTTTTTTGCCAAAAGTCAGTTATCGCTTCATCCTTCACTGACAGACATGAGGAAATGGATTTGTCACGACTCATGAGCGAATTAAAACATGTCCAACGTTGCTTCGTGAACCTCTGCTGATTTCTTCTGGTTTTTGTGTTGTTGGATGAGTGATTCGTGGTTTTATTATATTTTTTAAACAGTTATATTATCATATAAACACAGAAATTCGGAGCGCAGAGTAGTGCTGGACGATAATTCAATAACGATAAATATCGCAATATACTTTTATTCAATAACGATGATATGAAGTTTAAGCATATTTTCGATATTTCGATAGGATTTTACAACTTTTCACTGACGTTTTTCTCTTTCTGTTCGGGTTGAAGCGGCTGCTTCAACAACGCGCCCGGACAGAAAAGGCTGTGACACAAAACGTGCGTGGTGACGTCGTTGTTACGCAGCGCTCACTCCAGCAGCAGACGTTAGCGGTAGCAGGCTAAAAGCTAAGCTAGTCTCCAAAGCGTGTTGTTTTCGCTTCAAAACGAGTCAAACGAGTGCTCATGACGTCAGAATGTGACTGAACAAAGTTTCACAAGCAAAGAGAAAGCAGACGACATCACTGATGAGAGGAAAGACTAATTCGTCGGTGTGGACGTAGTTCGGTTTTGTTAAACTGCAGGCTTCTTCTGCAGCGAGTCCTACTCGGTTTCTTTATTTTTCAAAACGTGACGGAGAGTCGTTCTAACTAGCTGTGGAAACATCTACTTGTTTAATCTGAAGAGTTTCCACTCGATAGAATATGATGAGAGTCAGAAGATGAAGAATAAAGTTTGAGCCAACGTTTCCCTGAAACTACGACGTAAACAAACAGCCCCAGCGCGACATGTTTTTTTTTATTGAAAATAAAACAGATTCATCAGAATAAAAAGAAAGAAAAACACTGAATGAAAAGGTGCAGAAAGACGAAAATAGTGTTATAATATCTGCCCCTTGTTTAAAAAATACAAAATAACTACAAACAACAACCTTCACTTCACCTGCACCACACCTTCCCAACAACTTTGATTTAATCATCTTTTAAAACATATAAATAGTTTTATAAATGTTTATGATGATATCAAGTCAACACAATCCTGTTTCCTGATTTACAACTCAGCTCCTTCACACTAGTTCTAAATGAAGATTTTACAAACATTTACATTCCCTTCAGGGTTTAATAACTTTTTAAACAAAATGTAATTGAATATTTGGGGGTAATATTTTTTTTAGTTTTATACATGACTTGTAAAATACTATGTTCAACCAAATCATAACATTTTAATAATTTCAATTGATGAAATAATATATTTGTTGGGTGACCATAGCACTTCCTAATAATAATTCTTACAGCTCTTTTTAGTAAAATAAAAATAGGATTTGTAAAAGTTTTGCATGCTTTTCCCCAAACTTCAATACAACAGATTAAATATGGAACAATCATTACATTATACAATATATTCAAAACTTTGTCATTCAAAAACTATTTTACTTTATACAATAATGTAATTGATTTTGTTATTTTTATTCTTAAGTAATTTCCATGAGATTTCCATGTCAGCTTCTCATCAATAACGACACCCAAAAGTTTTATTTAATTAACTATGAATTTCAATGCTGTAAATTTTAAAGTTCTTGTTTAAAGTTAAAACTATTAATATTGACACAGTTGAGAATTTTATGCCAAGAAAGTTCATGCTCAATAATCCAGGTACCAAATCCAATAATTCTCAGTTGGGTCATCTGGAAACTGGATGGAGGATGGAGGGTGAAACGTTTCTATAAAAAAACTGTCCATGACCCGACAGAATTATTGGGTTGAGAATTTTATGTTTATTTGATGGTGATTTCCATCTTTTTGGAGGCTAAATACAAATACAAGGTGAACATCAATTTATTTGTATAGTTTATAGGTTTTTTTAGGCTTTTATATTGTTTATATCGATATCGAATTATATCTATATCGACCGAAATTAAGAACTATATGGTGATAAAAATTTTGGCCATATCGTCCAGCCCTAGCGCAGAGACCGGAGGAGGTGGAGCCAGAGCCATATATATAGAGAGTTCCAACACTCTTTGATGTCGCCGATAGGCGGTCAATCGTTCCAAACAACGGCTATGGAAACCTTGTGGAGCTGCGCCCTCTGGCGGCGACGGAGCGCTACTGCAGGCAGAGTCAGACTGTTAAACAGAGCCATGGAACAATTCGCCCCCTCCATGACCCACGTGACTTCCGCATTCCATTCTTACAACGGCACTCTATGGAAGTGTCGCAACTCTCACTTTATATGGCTCTGGGTGGAGCATTCCAGACATTCCAGACCAGCGCTGACAGACATGAGGAAGTCACGAGCGAATTAAATCATGTCCAAACGTTGCTTCATGAACCTCTGATGATTTCTGCTGGATTTTGTGTTGTAGGACTAGCGCTCCATGGTTTTTATTTTATTTTATTAGAAGGTTTTATTAACATAAACACAGAATATCGCAGCGGCTCTGAGCAGATAGCAGCAGGGGGCGGAGCAGATCCCAAGTTCAGCGGAGCACCGACCGAGCCATATATGGCTCTGAGGGGAGGGAGCAGAATGCTTTTCTGCGCTGAAAATATTTCTAAGTCCCAGAGTGTTCAAATATCGCAGACCCTACCTTTAACCAGGCTAAGGGGTGCAGGAAAAAAATTGATTTTTTAAAAGAATCTAGATTCTTAGTCCTGGCGATTCAGAATCAATTCTAAAAGCCCCAAAATCGATTTTAAAACGTGTTTAATTTTATATTTTTTCCCGCTCCTACTCCTGAGCTTACTGCATTTTGCATTATGTGTCCATTCGGCCGCCTTAGAATTTTGACCCTGTAGGCCACCATACAGCAATCTAGTTAGCCAGTTCCCTTCCCTTTATCTGAATGGAACCTGCTAGCAAGGAGGGAGGAGGGAGACAGCGTGATTCAACTTGCTCCTTCATCTTTAAAAATCATTTCAGATCCTACAATGTTCTGGGGAAGACAGAGCTTAACAAGAGAATGGTTGTCTGCAAGAAGTGTCAAATAAAATTACGGTACAGTATTTTGGAAATACGATAAAATGCGCAGGAAATGAAAGTAAAACCAGCCGACCAGCGAAGTTTGCTGCAAAGATTTCTCTCTCCATCTCCTGCTATATCATAAAGGATTTACAAGCAGACAGTTCAGTGAAAGTTGAGGGGTTTATTTTTATTTTTAATACTCTGGAAGCAACGTATGTTATTCCTTAATGTAGATAAAGCTCCACACAGCTCCAGCATGAAACAAAAATAACGTGGGAGAAGCTCTGATGCAGCTCAAAGGTAACTTGTTTTCTCACATTATACTAAAATTTATAGACAAGTTGTACAACAAACTTAATTTAAAACGTAATTTGTCTTTTAACAGGTTTGAGAGGCTGAATGAGACACATCTCCTGGAGCCAGTTCTAAATTTTACAATTTATGTTTATAAATTACAGTTCAGAAGAGATTTTGTGTAAACTTGCACAGGTTTTGAAATTTTGTTAAAGATTTACTAAATATGAATCAATATGTAAAAAAAAAAAAAGGATTTTATTTTGAGTTAAAGGTTAATGCACTATGGTAGGCTGAAGTCTGTTTACTTTGTATTTATATATTTTGAATTATTTGTCTGTGATGGGCTGGAGACCTGTCCAGGTGTACCTCGCCTCTCGCACAGTGATGACTGGACATGAACACCAGTGATCCCCGTGACTCTTAAAGGAAGAAGTCGGTAAAGATTATGGATTAATTATTTGTTCCTAGATTTTTCTTTTATTGTTTTAGAGAAATCCAGGCAACTAAGCTAATACGGGTAATTTAAGTTACAGAATTGTATGCATTCCTGTATTGTTTGTTCCTATTTTTGGTATAAATATAAAATGATGCAAAAAAATTGATACAGTACGGAACCTAAAATTGTTTTAAATAAATGTTCTATTTGTTTACATTGTTGTTTAATATTCTCAGTTTAAAATTATTGTTTTAAATAAATGTTCTATTTGTTTATATTGTTGTTTTTAATATTCTCAGTTTAAAATTATTGTTTTAAATGAATGTTCTGTTTGTTTACATTGTTGTTTATTCTTTTCAGCTTGTCAGTTACAAAACTGAAACTAAATTCATGACCATTTTAATAGAAAAATTGTTTCTGAATCAAAAATCGTTTCTGAATCGAAAAATCGATTTTGGATCAAATCGTGACACCAGAAATCGGAATCTAATCGATTCACCAGACAGACACTTAAAAATTCGCACCCCTATCAGCACCCTATTAGCACTTTGAGATTTTTGTTAATGAAAAGTGCGTTATAAATTAAATTCATTATTATTATTATTATTATCAGCAATATGATGTGATTTTTCACAGTGATTATCCATGTTACGTTGAGGAGCTGAGTGCAGCCCCGAGACACCTCCTCCGGGTCACAAGACCTGCCTCCAGCTCCACGCGTCCACCCCCAGTCTCGAATCTCCATCAGAAATGGCAACTCATACTAAATAAATCAAGGAAAACTGAATTAAGGTTTATAAATTGTATTAAAGTAAAGGCAGGAAAAGGTTACAGTTTACAGCACTGGCTCTCTGATATGATCAGCATCTGGAAGAGAGATGTCCAGTGTCATTACTAATTTATAGGACCTAGGCCCCGCCCTTCGCAGAAGGGGAGCTCTCCCTTTCACGTGTATGAGGGGGTGTGACTAAGTGTGATCTCAATGGATCTTATGTGGATTGATGCATGTGGAAAACATGGGACAGTGCATTACAGCCTTTCTACGTGATGTAGCAAGCAAAATAAACTCTATTCCTTGACAGATATTGAATCCATGGGAGACTCTTTTTAGAGCTGCTGGTCTGGTTTAACCCAGTCAGAACCGGGTCATAATTTCATTATGATCCCGTCTCTGAGCAGATCAAAACCCCAGGACCAGTCTACATAAATATCTAACATCCTGGTGAGAGATTCATGAGTCTAACAGCCTCAGGGTAGAAGCTGTTCCTCAGTCTAGTGGTTCTACACTTAATGTTCCTTAACCTCCTTCCTGTGGGGAGCAGGGCAAAAAGTGTGTGTGCTGGGTGAGTGGGGTCCTTCATTGCAGGTGACCTTCTTCCCAACATTGGTTGTTGGAAAAAGGTTTGCCTCCAGTGTGTAGTTTGCATGTTCTCCTCTTACATGCATGGATTTTCTCTGGTTTCCTCCCACAGACTAAAAACATGCAAGTTAGGTTCATTGATAACTTGAACTTGTCCCTAGGTGTGAGTGAGAGAGTGAACTCTTAGTGGCTGCTGGAGATAAGCAATAGCTCCCCTTGACCTGGAACCAAAAAACAAAACAAAAAAACAGGTAAATAAAAACAACCAAAAAAAACCCAGACGGATTGGTGTAACAGCATGATTACATTTGTATTATAGAAAATCTATTTGTTGTTTACACAAATCTTGTAATTAATCGCTACATTATTCAGATCATTTTTGGTGACTTGTCAATATCTGCCCATTTCAAACAACAGTTTCTTATTCTTATAAGCAGTAATGTAGATAAATTAATTGTTAAATAGTTACTTTGAGTTCTTCTTTAGTCCTTCAGTTGTACATTTTTTTTTCAGTTGTACATTTTTGTTTATTTAGTTTTTTTTTTTCTAGTTGTAATTTTCTATTTTTTATTCAATTAGTTGTAATCATTTTGGAAAACTAATTTGTTTAAAATAAAGACATGTTTAAACTTGTGTTTTGAGGTTATTTTAACTTCCTCTTTTTATTTTTATTTTTAAACAGGAGTCTCTTTGATCTCCTATTGTCCCGTTTTTTTCTTTTTCTTCCTAGGGGTTGGGGTTTTCTGCTGTCAAGATTGTGGAGCAGCCTTCAGCGAAGAGGCAGCCTTCTTGGAGCATCGCCATCTACACCCTCAGCAAAACATGTATTTAAACAAGCAGTCTGACGCAGAAAAGGACAATGAAGCACCTTATTTTTGTACCTTTTGTTCACATTCGTTTGTTGATATAAATGAACTGCGCTTTCATATGAAGAATCATAATCAGACCTCTCTAAAGGAGTCTGATTTTGTAAATAATTCTGGACTGACAAAGCAACACACCTGTGTTTGCCCAGATTGCGGGAAATCCTATGCTGTGATTGGACACTTTCTTAATCATCTGCGCTCACACAGATCACCTTCTGCATCAGTTTTTAATGACCTGGAACATTTAAAGAAGAAATCATTTCAGTGCGAGTCTTGTGGGAGAAATTACTCTCGAGCTTCGGCTCTCGATGCCCACAGACGCTGTCATGAAGAAAACCTGGTAAAGTCAAAAAGCAGGAGCTCTGGAGACACTGAGGAGACCAGAGGGGAAACGAAACCCAATGATAAAACAAAAACTGCTTCTGAAAAGCAGTTTGAGTGTTTGTGTGGTAAGGCCTTTTCAGCCGAGTCACGACTAAAAGCACACCAGCGATTCAGCCGTAACAGCCAGTGCACTCCAGAAGAAGTTAAAGAAAAACCAAATAAGAGCAGCAGTGAATTCTACTGTACTGAGTGCAATAAGGCTTTCGGTAATCAGCGCGCCCTCACTAGCCATCAGAGATGGCACCATAATCCCACCAAAACGTCAACAGAAAGTTTCCAGTGTAAGGAATGTGGAAAAGTATTCAAGACTCTGAAGTTCCACAACAGGCATCAGCGCATGGTCCACAGTGATGAGACCCCAGCCAAGTCTTTTCTCCATCAAGTGTGTCAAGTTCAGAAGAAGGCATTTGAATGTAAAGACTGTGGACTGAAGTTTTCCAGGGCTTCAGCACTTCAGTCCCATCAGCTTCAGCACACTGTTTTCAACAACACAGAGGAGGTGGCTCTGACTCAAGAAAGAGAGCTGGGGGCTCTGATTCAAGAAAGAGAGGTGGCAGCTCTGACTCAAGAAAGAGAGGTGGCAGCTCTGACTCAAGAAAGAGAGGTGGCAGCTCTGACTCAAGAAAGAGAGGTGGCAGCTCTGACTCAAGAAAGAGAGGTGGCAGCTCTGACTCAAGAAAGAGTGGTGGCAGCTCTGACTCAAGAAAGAGAGGTGGCAGCTCTGACTCAAGAAAGAGAGGTGGCAGCTCTGACTCAAGAAAGAGAGGTGGCAGCTCTGACTCAAGAAAGAGAGGTGGCAGCTCTGACTCAAGAAAGAGAGGTGGCAGCTCTGACTCAAGAAAGAGAGGTGGCAGCTCTGACTCAAGAAAGAGAGGTGGCAGCTCTGACTCAAGAAAGAGAGGTGGCAGCTCTGACTCAAGAAAGAGAGGTGGCAGCTCTGACTCAAGAAAGAGTGGTGGCAGCTCTGACTCAAGAAAGAGAGCTGGGGGCTCTGACTCAAGAAAGAGAGCTGGGGGCTCTGACTCAAGAAAGAGAGCTGGGGGCTCTGACTCAAGAAAGAAAGCTGGGGGCTCTGACTCAAGAAAAAGAGGTGGCGACTCTGACTCAACAAAAAGAGCTGGGGACTCTGACTCAGGAAAGAGCGGTGGCGACTCTGGTTCAAGAAAAAGAGCTGGGGGCTCTGACTCAAGAAGGAGAGGTGGCGACTCTGGCTCAAGAAAAAGAGCTGGGGGCTCTGACTCAAGAAAGAGCGGTGGCGACTCTGGCTCAAGAAAAAGAGCTGGGGGCTCTGACTCAAGAAAAAGAGCTGGGGACTCTGACTCAAGAAAAAGAGCTGGGGACTCTGACTCAGGAAACAGAGGTGGGGGGTCTGACTAAATTTTTGCTGCATCAAGACAATATGCACAAAGGTTGTTGGAAAAAGTCTGAGCCCTCTTGTGCTTCTCTGGAAGGAAAGGCGCAACCAGAAAAATTCCCTGCAACTTGTAAAGTGGACGAATTGCACACAATTGAGACTGATGAAGATATGGAGAGCTATGAACCTGGGGACTTTAATGTACAAGTAGTTAGTGACAGTGAGTCTGAAGATGAGGCGTCACTCGAAGACCCAAATCCTGATCTTGAGCTGCTGTGTGAATCGGATCAGGATATACGAGACAACGCTGACTCTGAACTTTCCCCTGGAAGTCTTGTGTCAAAGTCCAACTTTAAAATAGTTCAGGTTGACTTTGATCAAACCAATGGGCAGTGCACGCTGATGGAGAGTGGAGCCAAGAATCAAACTGCGGAGCTAAGATTTGATTGTCCAGATTGTTACCGCTGGTTTACAACCCCCTCATCGCTGCGCGTTCACAGAATGTGGCACGAAGTCCGTAAGAGAAGACATCAGCATCAAGGTCAGTCAATGGCATGTGAAACCAGTAACTATGAAGCACAGTTTAATCACATACAATCCCACCATGCTCAAACTTCAAGCAGTGGTTTGTTGAATCAAGCTGAGGGGTTGATAAACAAAAGTTTTACCTGCAATGAGTGTGGTGACATTTTCTCTTGTTTGTCTGCTTTAGTCTCTCACCAGTTGCATCATCCTACACGAAAACAATTCCAGTGCCCAGATTGTATGTCGTCTTATCTGCATGCATCCAGTTTGTTTAACCACATGAAAACCTGCTCTGCACAAAAGAGAGAAGCTATTTCGGGCAGTAAGAAAGAATACAATCCAAAGAAAACTCTGCTAGGCCCAAAGATCTATCATTGTGAACAGTGCGGAAAAGGTTTTTGGTCTTTAGGTGCTTTCTCACACCACAAGCAAAATCAGATGGAGTGTACCGATTTGAGGCTCAGAAAAGGTCTCTTGGGAACTTTGCACTCTGTTAACGGACGCTCGCGCTCTGTGATTAAATTGGCATGTCCTATTTGTGGCAAGAAGTTCCGCCACAAACGCATCATGGCGCTACACATGCGCAGGCACGAAAATGGAAATCACAAATGTAAAATCTGCAACAGGTCGTTCCGCCTTTTTTCCAGCCTTCTCAGACACGAGGTCGTCCACAGCGATCAGTTACTTCCACCGCCCATCAAGTCTTTTGAGTACCAAGTGGAGCAGTTACAGAAGAACACTTACAGCTGTCCTGACTGTGGGAAGCTTTTTTCACGGGCCAAAGCACTGCAGTTTCACATGAAGAGCCATGGTTACGAGTCTGGGAACTCTCCATCATCCCCACAATCCATGGTGAAAGTAAAAAATTTGCAGTGTGCGACATGCCTTGCACATTTTAACAACAAGGCGTCTTTAAGGGCTCATCGAAAAATTTGCATTAAAAGCGAAGGGGAAATCGTGAAAACTGAACCTTCAAGTAACGATGCTGTAAATATGTGCTCTGATTCTAACACGCAGGAATACTCTAAACAAGTTAAGGAACATAGAGACATAAAAAATGGGGACATTGGTGCTCAACAGACTGAAATGCACAGAGATGGGAGCAATGTAGAAAATCCAGGTTCAACCCATTTGAAATACAACAGTGACACATGTGATAGAAATGTTTCACTGATGGGAGCTTTGAATGTTCATAACAGAACTCAGGTTGAAGACATGTCACTGTTAAAGTCTGATAATTGTCAACCTCTGTTTGAGATGCCACACAAAAAGGAGCCAGGTTTAATTCACTGCTTAGATTGTGGAAGACGTTTCATGACTAAGTCAGCCCTTGGCTCCCACAAACGATGGCACAAAGAAAAGAAGTGTTCACAAGCTTCACATGAAAAAGATGATTTCAAATCTGTCGGCCTCAAAAGAGAGGGCGAACCTTTTCAGTACGAGAAAGGTGAGAAAAAGTTTTTCAACAATCATGTTTTCCAGGTCTTTAATCCTCAGTGTGAAACCAAAGCAGAGCCAAATTTAAACATGACTGCCGAGACAAACAACACACCAGATCAGGTTTTGGCTCGTGAGAACGAGTGTTGTAACATTTTGAAAGTGGCAGAACTTCATGGAGAGCCCTTAAATGGCATCCCAGAACACACTGATGCTAACACCACTGGGAGTGAGACCTTGCTATTAGCTGTGAAGCCAAAAACTCACCAGTGTTCCCTCTGCTTCTTGTATTTTGCTAATGAAAGAGGTCTGCATGTCCATGAACGGAAGACCCACTCGAAGAGAAAAAAGTGCAAAAATAAACTCAGTGCAAAAACGATGCGCTCCCAATCAAACAGCAAAGTCGATAAGACGGTCGATGTAGGGATGGTTAAGAGTGGCACTGTTGGCAGAGGAAGAAAGAAAGTCAGACTTGATCCTCTATCTGTAAAGCTTATTTCCTGTCTTGACTGTGGGGAACGATGCAGTACTGCTGCTTCCCTCCTAGGCCATAAGAAAGTTTGTTTAGCTAAAAAACAAGAGTCTAAAGTGGACATAGAAATTCCCGAAGCCACAGCCGAGGTTCCTCCAGCTCTCAGCCATCTGTCGGAGCACACAGTCAAATGTCTGTTTAAGTGCGATAAGTGTGGGAACACCTTCCAGACAGAGGAGCAGTTAGGGACTCATAAAAACAAGGCAAAGAGTCGGCCTCACTGCTGCGCTCTGTGCTGCCATGGGTTTTGGACAGAGAATCAGCTGCAGCAGCACCTCGCCTGGCACGATGAGGTGCGCTGCCGTCTCCCCAGCGAAGTGCGCTTCAGGCTCAGCGCGGCTGTGAACTCAAATTCTCTGAAATCCGACTTCCCTGATGCTGACAACTCTTCCCCGCTTCATATCAACAACCATCGTCCTCTTAACCCGACCGGCTGGTCACAAAGTGAGCAGAAGCTCCAGTGTCATGGCAAAGTGGTTCTTTCACAAAACAATTTAGAAAAACAGGAATCTCTGCAGTTTGACAACTTGTACCGCTGCCTGGTGTGCTCCAAAACGTTCATTCACGTTAAAGACCTTATTGATCATGCCCAGGAATGTACGAGTGGTCACACAGGAGTGACACCTTTGCTGCTGTTTCATTAGGAGACGCTGGTTGTCTCATCTTACCTTGAATATAGGACAAGGTTTTGACCCCCTCCCCCATCCAAAAAACAAACAAACAAAAGGTTTCCCACCATCTTTGTACAGAGCATGCCCCATGGAGTGTTAAAGCTCATACACACAGTAGTTTGTGAGTTTTGGTTTATTTTTGGTTTATTTCTTCAAAATGTGTTGAGTTTAAGTATAAAGTGTAGTTGTTTTTGTTTTCTCAGGCTTTCCTTTACACTGGAACAGTAGCTCTGTAAATGTGAACTTGTAGCTTCTTTCACTGACTTGTGTTTTTTCATCAATGTAAAGCTCTGAGCCAACATTTGATTTGTATTTGCTTTAGCCAGAGGTTCCTAACTCTGGTCCTTGAGGAACACCGTCTTGCATGTTTTAGTTATTTACCTGCTCCAACACCTGATTCAGTGGTTTAATTACTTCATGTTCTGCAGAAGCCTGTTAATTACCCATTAATTAAAAAAGGTGTGTCGGAGCAGAGAAACACCTAAAACATGTAGGATGGTGTTCCACAAGGACCATTGTTGGGAACCTTTTGGATAGACGTCTGCTCAACCTTTTCAAAACAGCTGGCAATCGCCCATTAAAGTGTTAAAGCTCTTTTTAGATATTTAAAAAAGACACAATGCACTGGCATGTCAGTTCTAATGAATGGAAATCAGAAGTGCTGTTACACTGAACTACATGAATTAAAAAAGCCATAAAAAATGAAATTACTCCCACTTTATGTACAAGTTTTGTTGCTATTTTAAACTGAATCATTTCCTTAAAGAAGCTGTGCTGCTGTACATATTTCAAAGAAGGTTAAATGAAACTGAATGATCTACTTTGTTGCCAGTATTGAACTCTGTGGTTATTAACTTTAAAACCAACTTAACAATCAAGTAGCTTTATGTTCTGTGAATTACTTTCAGCATTAGGTGATTAATAAGCTCCCTTTATATGTTTTTTATAGTGCTGTGTATATTTTTGTTGTGGAAGGACTACTAGACTAAATTAGTGCTTGTTTTTGTAGGATAGTGATTAAAAGAAAATATTTGACTTCTTGGTTGTTTTTCCTCTTGCTGACCAATGTTATTTGGCTACAGTACAGTACTTGTTTGAGAAAGAAATAAGATAAATGTCTTTAAAAGTCTATTTTATGAGTTGTGTGATTAATTCAGTTTCAATCTTATAAATATGGTTTAGTTTTTTTTTCTCCAATCTGTTAACCCATATTCATCCATTACCTTTACCCACTTCCTTTTTGGGTCACGTCGCGGGGATCACTTGTGCCCATATCCAGCCATCACTATGCATGAGGCAGGGGGACACCCTGGACAGGTCTCCAGTCCATCACAGGGACACATAGAGACAAACAACCATTCTCTCACTCACACCTAGGGATAATTTAGAGTTGCCAATAAGTCTAACATGCATGTTTTTGGTCTGAAACCGGATTACCCGGAGAAAACCCACACATGCACGGAGAGAACAAGCAAACTCCACCCAGAAAGGTCTCCTGGCCGGGATTCGATCTAGCAACCTTCTCGCTGAGAGGCGGCCGCTGTACCAACTGTGGCACTGTGCCGCCAATCTGTTTATCTTTGTTTAAAGAATTTATACGTCTCAAAGTTTATTTTAGGAGTGAGTTTTCATCAGAATATAGCAGTAAAAGTGGTCTTCATGTTAATCGTTGGTGCTGAATGGAACCGTGTGCTTGTCTGTAAAACAGATGCAAACTTTGTGTCCAACTTTCCTATGGAAGTGTCGATAAAATAATCGGGACTTGAAAGAGTCTGTAAAATTATGTTGGACATTTTTATCATTTCATTTGCAGGTGTTTTCTTTTATAACAAGTCAAAGCTGCTGAATTTCGACAGACTGGAAGTCTAATTTAATCCAGCTTATTTTTGCACTGTATATCTGCATATTTTTTTTTAGGTTAAAATGCATTGTTCTTACAGTCTTCAAAGGTATAAAATTATTTTTTAGTATTGTCCAGGACTGGTATGGCATTAAAATAAATTTTATTTCCAGAGTTTATTTCTCTATTCTAGTATTAAAGGGAAAAAAAAATCTGACATTTGACAAAAAACAATCTCAAATATGCTGAGTTTTTATATATTAAGATGAAAACTACAAACAACTCCACCCTGCCTGGCAGCCATGTGTGAATGCTAAGTCAAGCCCCTCGCTAAGTTTAAAACGTTTTTAGGTACAGATAATTTATCATTTGTTGCATATGCTGATCTGAGCTACAAGTTAACCAAGTCCTAAAGTAAATTTTGCGCTGAATTTTACTCTGGTAACAGTTTTATGAATTATTCAGGAAGAGTTAAAAAAAAGAGACTTGTTTTCAATTTTGTTTACCGTTTTGTTTTATTGGAGCATAAAAAAATTCAATGGATCATATGTTTGTAAATCATTGTAGTGCTGAAGGTGTAAAAAGGCTTTTATTAATATTTAGTTTTGTGTTGAAATGCCTTTGCTAACAATCGACATGTTTAGTCTATTTTAATTTACAAGTACTGGACCAGATATCATAAAAAAGAACTGTAATATTACTTTTAAATGCTCATCTATTTAAATGCATTCAACAGGCTGCTGTGGTTTTGTATAAAATGCTTGTTTAAAATTATGTTTTGTTTTGTTTTTTTAGCCAAAAAGTCCAACATTACATGTAAGGACTGTGGATTGAAGTTTACACACATGGATTCCTACCTGACTCACCTGCATCAACATGCCCTGGAAGAGGAGGAAGCTCAGCTGGAAGTTGGCAGGACTCCTGCAGCAGACCAGGAGACCAGAGAAGACGGAGATGAAGACATGAGCGGTGGTGCAGATGAGGATGATGCGAGCAGTTCATCACAAACGCAGCCTCCGGAGGCAACACAAGATGCAGGAGCAGCCTCGACGCAGAACGTGCCGCAAAAGGGTTACAGCTGCCTTGTTTGTGGGAAGGTTTACTCATACCTGGAGTCCTACAAAAAACACCAAAATCTGCACAAAGAGACGCCCTTAACTGAACCAAATCAAACGACACCACAGAAAGAAAGTCCCAGCACATGGTATTCAAGTAAGTCCAGTTTGCGAAAGTATGAGTGTCCAGATTGTGGGATGTCCTTCATCAGACGGACACGACTCATCAGTCATTTGAGGGGTCACAGGTCACGCAAACGCGTTCAGTCATCTTTGTTCAAGTGTGATCAGTGTAACAAATCCTTCTTAAATGTAAATTCATGGATGTCTCACACCGAGCTCCATAAGCTGAGGCGCTTTTGGTGTTTGAGTTGTGCTCGAGGCTTCTTGGATGAAGCGTCACTAGACCGACACCTGCAGAGTCACAGCCTGAAGCAGAACGTCCACAGCCTGAAGCAGAACGTCCACAACACTGAAGACCAGAGCTCCCAAAAGGACAAAGATGTCACAAGTCAACCGAACTTTAGCTTCAGAACTTATCCCTGCCGATTCTGTGGGAAGACTTTCCTTCAAAGTAAGCAGTTATCTGCACACCAAATGCATCATTACAAGTATGGAAAGAGTCATTTTAAGCCTCTTAGACCCTCTACTGTATTGGTGGAGGCCCAAGGGTTTAACAACACGCAACACCTTACAGGCGTGAAAGATGAAACTGAGGTTAATGCAAATACAAAAGAGCTGCAAAAGAGTGAGGCCACTGAAGGTGGAGATCCTGAAAACTCTGAGGAGTCTGACTGCGGAGAGCCCAGGCATTGCTTAAAGTTTCCCGAACATCCCAACGATCCGAGTGCAGAAACAGTAGAGCTGGATCTGGGCAAGAATGAGATGAAGGTGCACAGAGAGCACAAGTACTGGGAATGGGAGTGCATTGAATGTGATATGGGCTTTGATGAAATGGAAAAGCTCCACTTGCATTATATAAAGCATGCAACGGGGGAGGTGCCTATACCTCAACATAACCCTGAGGGATAAAACATCAGAATCCTTTCTACAAGGCTTCAAAAAAAATAATCTTGTCAATTTTTACTTTTTACAGTAAATGTTGCTGTTTTTATAGTTAAACCACACTAAAAACACATATTTAAGATTTCTGACATTGAGAATACATAAACTCTGCCTCAGTAGTTTGTCACAGCTGTGAGGGGATGCACTGTTACTGTATTCATTTTTCATGAATTAATTTTTTGGCCTTTATAGAAACAGAAAAAGCAGAAACTAAAATGCATAATTTTTGTATAACTGAATAAATATATTTCCCATTGATTTGTGTCTTTGTACTGAGTAAAACTGCTATAAGAAAAATGTCTTTAGGTACAATGGATAAGAAAACTTTTGTGTAATGTACAGAAAAATTAGCAAACATGCACCCTAAGAAATGAAATGGGAGATTTACCTTATTTAATATCAACTGCTTTACCCATTTTTGTTTAAACGTAAAAGTTAATCATTTTAAGTTTTGTCTTACCAAAACATGGAGAGAAGTGTCTCCCAAAAACAGAGCAGCATAGCTGAAAGTCGTGCTCTCTGCCTTGGTAAAGGGCCAGAGTGCAGCATTGTCTTCGTACCTTCTGTTCTTTTTTGCAAAGCACCCAGGGACAATCGTAATCCGTTAAAAGAAAAGTTAAGGATTTAACTAGCAGCAGTGGTGGGATGTAACTACCGTAAGTACAAATAGTTTGTTACTGTACTTAAGTACATTTTTCATGTATCTGTACTTTACTTGAGTACAATTAAATGTGGATACTTTTTACTTTTACTCCACTACATTTTACATGAAGTATCTGTACTTTCTACTACACTTTCTATAATGTGTTGAGTTACAAGTTACATTCATGTTGCAGCTTTTTGATTTGTCGTTAGTTTGAAAGTAACTGATGTCGAGAGGGGAGTTGGTCCACTGAATCACTGCAAAGTGGACAGGTAACATTAGACCTGCCTTCAAGAAGAGCTGGACCAATGACGTATATTCTAGTGTAAACACCATTGAACTGGGAGCACCCACAGCACCACTAACACACCCATAATGGATTCCACCATGCATGGAGAGTCAGCCAGAAGATACACACCACCCATGACCTTATTGAAAGACCATTGAAAAATTATTGAAATATTATTGAAAGACTGTTCAGTACAGCAGGACAGATTTTCTCTCCCAAAAGTGCCAGACTGGACTCAAAAAACTTTGAAAACCAACTTCTTCTGAACTTGACAAGAAATTCTTTCTACAATATTAAAATGTGTCAGTTCATGCAGGACAGGAATTCTAAATGGCTCGACACTCGGGCCCAAGTTTTGAAAATGGTGTCAGGAATTTAAATGATTGTTCACCCATTACAAGGTTGACTAGTATTTTAACTAGTTGAAGACAAACTGGAGTTGAAATTATCAGAGCATGTTCCTTTGTTAGGTCTAATGCTCCTTTTTCTCGTCAGACAACTTGTTCTTCAATGTTTTTACTGCAGTTAAAATGACACATTCATTCATTCATTCAACCTTTATTTATACAGGCTAGCCTCGTTGAGCCACGGACTCATTTACAAGAGGGACCTGTCTCACTCACACCCAGGGTCAATTTAGAATCACCAATCAGCCTAACATGCATGTTTTTGGACTGTGGGAGGAAACCGGAGAAAACCCACGCATGCACGGAGAGAACATGCTTATAATGTTTTGCTAGTTTTTTGATACTTTGTTAAGGGGAGGAATATGTGTATA
>JBBPBX010002409.1:42424-54071 GCA_038048925.1 Garcialebias charrua | reverse complement strand
ATATATGTATATATATATATATATATATATATATATATATATATATATATATATATATATATATATATATATATATATATATATATATATGTATATATATATATATATATATATATATATATATATATATATTTTTTCTCTCTCTTTTGTTTTCTATTGTTTATTGTTTGATTGTTTATTGTTTAAGGAAATTCTACCATTGCTGTTCATTGTTCTTTAGTTTTAGCAGGTCGCTTTCGTAAATGAGCCCATGAGGTTCAAAAGATTTACCTGACTAAATAAAGGTTGAATGAATGAATGAACATGCAAACTCCACCCAGAAAGGCCCCTGGACCGGGATTTGAACCGGCGACCTGCTCGCTGAGAGGCAGCAGCTCGACCAGTTGTGCCACCGTGCTGCCATATTGGTTTTGTTTTGTGTTAAATAAAAACTTTCAAAGATATAATCATTCGTCTTTCTTATTTTGACATTTAACTCGTAGGTCATCACTGAAATTCTGACACACAGAATCACAAGTCCAAGTGTGAACTGTGTCACAGAGTAAACACAATAAAAACATGTATAATCTGCAGCACTTCATTAAAATGGAACACTATTAATGTATTACAGAAAACATACATACGGTAGGCTCACTTAATGATATTGTAGTAGACCATTCAGCAAGTACTTTACTTTAAGTATTTTTAAAAGCAAGTACTTATTTACTTTTACTTAAGTAAAAACATTAATATGGCACTTCTACTTTTACTAGAGTATATTTTTGTCTGTTTATTTGAACCTTTACTCAAGTACAGTAGTGTTTGAGTACTTTCTCCACCACTGCAGTGTTTAGTTGATTTGACTTTGCTGTAACACCAAACTTGCTTACTTTGATGGTTAAAATGAACTAAAGACGTAAAATAATTGTGTAATTCACACATTTAGATTTAATTTCTTAGCAAGTCTAAGGTGCAACAATAAAACAGTACAAATGCAATCTACCGTATTAAATTATATAAAGTACAGACAGAGAACTGATTTTGCAGGTAAGGATAATATCTTGTATACAATATTGTAGCATTGAGTCAAATTATTATAGTTTTTAAGGTTATTGTCTTATTTTTGCTTTTGCGAAATACATTTCCATAAATCCTAGAATAGAAACTTCAATTTGCGTTATTAGAGCAGAAAAACCACAAATCCCATGATGCCCGTGCGCGTCCCAGTCTGCCGTGACGTCACGGAGTCCGCCGCTTCTCGGCTTTGTGAGACGGGACGATGTTTTGGGCGTCGGACGAGTCAAAGCAGGTAACTCATCCTCCCACTTGGTCAAAGGCTTCTCGTGTGTTGTTCTGAACCAGAAAAAAATATAAAAGAAAATATATTTGGCGTTTTTAGCGCCACAAAAGACCAGGAATACGGATATTTACATCCTGATTTAACTAGGCTAACCGGGCTATTGTCATGTGTATATGATGCTATTCCGGATAGATTTTATACGACAATAATAAACGTGATAAAATGGCTGTAGCACGAAGTTCAAACATCTTTTAAGGGTGAAACGGCCTTCAGCAGCTGCCCTCCATCGTCCACCCTTAAGCTATTGTAATTCAAATGTTTAAGCCCAGAATGGCCCAGCTGTCCTTTTGTGATTGATTTCTGTTTACTGTTTTTAATTTGACTAATGGATATAAACTAACAATAATCGCATGAAGGTGATCAATGAAGCGCCTGAGTAACGGAGTCTTCTGTGTTTGTGTGAAAAAGACTGATCTGAGGAGCTGAAGCAAGACAGCCATGCAGAGTGCACCCCAGGAACACACCGAATCCAGCCCTGCGAGCACATCCACCACAGAAAACCTTCCTGAAGCTGAGGCTCAGCCGGTGCCCAGTGAACCACATGCACAAGAGACGACCAACAACAAGTCCAACACTGCTGCTGAAACCACAACAAGCCCTGCAAGAGCACAGGCAGCCGAGACACCTGCAAACATGGCGGTCACTCCATCAGCACCCAGTGAGCCTGGTGTCCAGTCACCGGCTGAGTCCAGGGACAAAACTGCAAGTGTCCCAGCAGAACCAGGACCAAACACCAACGCAAACCCTGGAAGGAATGGGCAGAAGGTAAAGAAGCAGGATAACGGTGTAAGCGAAGGCAAGAAATTTGTTCTTTCCAAGAAGGCTATGGTGGATCCTCTGAAGATGGACATGTCTAAACCCATAGTTATGCCTCTCACATGTGAGTGTTTTATTATATAAATATAAATACATGTTATTATAGCATGCACTGTCAAGTTTATTACCAGGAATTTTCAAGAGTCTTAAATTACACATATTGTTGTGATATAGTTTTGAACAGATCAAGGTTCTTTATCGTCATTTGCATGTGATACATGAGGTGGAACGAAATTGTGTATTGAAGGTCCCAGTTACCCAAAAATAGCAATAATATATACAGTACTATAAAAACAAAAAAAAGGAACGGTATACAAGGATACTTTAAAGGTGTGTGACATGATGTTGGAACTACCGGTATGCATAAAGTGGCACAACATATACTCAGCTTTGATTTTTTTGTACACAGATGCGTCAAATAATTAATATATAAAAGTATTTTTTAAATAAAATAGTTCTCTGCAGTGCGTCGCAGTTTTCAGGTGGAGAAAGGAGGGGTCAAACGCCGACGCATTTTTATGACGCAATGGCTAGAACGCACCTTGTATGTAACAAATAGCAGTGAATATATAAACCGAGGAATTAAGCAATTTAAGTGAAGATTTGAGCGATTTGTCTTCAGTTTGGGAAGCCGAAGTTAGTTCGAGTGATGAACAAGAAACAGCTGGTTGTAATAAAGGTCTGCAGCCGTATTTATTTGAGTCTTACTGTTCAGAAGCGAGGGAGCTCAGAGGGGGGGGAGCTTTGTTTTGTCCATTCTTGACGAAGTTTTTCATCTTTTGGGAAAGTGAAAATGCTCACTTGTTCACTGATGATATTAGAACACCCAAATGTGACACAACGTAACGGCATTTTTCAAGTTATACAGAAAAAAAAGGCGATCTTGAAGACAGTGACACTGCATGCTAATAGCAACCCGCAGGCTCAACTTCAGGTCCCTACGTCACATGACGTCGCACGCGTAAGTACCCGGATGTCGCGTGACGAAACACGGCGCCAATTTTAAAATCACTTTTGAAACAAATTTTCATTGATTTATCATTTTGCTTGTAAAAACGAACATAGTTGAATGATACAACGTACAGTATACTGTATATATTGTGCCACTTTATGCATAGTACCAACATCATGTCACACCACCTTTAAGCAATAATAATATAATACCGTGTATTGAACAGCAGTCTGAACATGGGTTTGTTGTGATTAGATGGGTATGAATATAGCAGCTTATGGGTAAGAATCAGCAACACGGATAATCAGCAGCACAGATAAAGTGTCACATCTCCAATTAAAGTGTCTTTACATTGATTATCCTGGTTAGGGATTCATGAGTCTAACAGCTTCAGGGTAGAATCTGTTCCTCAGTCTTGTGGTTCTACACTTGATGCTCCTCAACCTCCTGCCGGAGGGGAGCGGGGCAAAAAGTTTGTGTGCTGGGCAGAGGTGGAAAGAGTACTGAAAATTTGTACTCAAGTACATATACTGTTACACTGCTTTAATTGTACTCAGTTACAAGTAAAAGTACTGGTGTTATAAAAAAATACTTAAGTAAAAGTATGAAGTTAATTACTTTTTAAACAATTGGTGTTTTATTGTGTTTTCAGTAGAAGGCATTCAATTCAATTTACTGTATATAATAGCTACATTCAAAGTACAGTTCTCAGACAAACAATAACGTACAGAAAAATTACACTAAGGCTGTTTTCTTTTGTAAACAAATGTAGATAAAGCAGGAATTTTGTTTATTAAAAGAAAGACAAGATGTTTTTGAACCAGCATAGAACAGCTTAAACTTTTCCCAATACACTGCGAACAACAGGCAGGTAAGGTATTTTCTGAACTATAGGTCGCACCTGAATATAGGTCGCATTGTCCAATTATTGCCAAAGAATTGGAAAAATCCATATATAGGTCGCACCTGAATATAGGTCGCACCTACGTCAAAATGTGGACCGTGTTTAGCTCTGCTGCAAATGTCTGCCACAGGAGCGCACAGCAAGGCTTTTAAGAAGATTAACACTTAAAAACAATTATTTGTTTGATAAAAATTATAGCAAATATGTGTCTGAGCTGAACTTTTCTTTAATAAATGAATAATTTTAGCAGGATAAACACCTAAAAATATATATTTGTTAGCTGACATTATTGTAAGAGTGTGTCTCAGTTTAATTTTTGTTAATAAATGATTACAAATCAGCTTATTTTATAAAAAGCCATAAATAGGTCGCACCTGAATATAGGTCGCAGGGCGTGCAAAAATGATAAAAAGCCGCAACCTATATTCCGGAAAATACGGTAATTACAGTAACGTGAGTACTGTATTTGTAATTCATTACTTCCACCCCTGGTGCTGGGTGAGTGGGGTCCTTCATGATGCAGGTGTCCCTCTTCTTGCATCTGGAGGTGTAAATGTCTGTGATGGTGGGGAGGCTGACTCCAACAGCTTCTGTGCAGCCTTCATCACTCTCTGCAGAGCTTTTCTTTGCAGCTGTGCAGCCTCCATGCCATACGTTGATGCTGGAGCACAGGATGCTCTCCACTGCACACCTGGAGAGCGTGGTACTCAGTCCAGCTGATAAGCAGTTTGAACTAACTCTGACACTGGATGACAGTTCTGGACTGCAGGCTGGCCAATCAGCAACACTTCCAAACGAGGTGGCTGTTAACACTGAGAACCGTTAACACTGAGAACCGTTATTCATAAATTGTTTGATAAATTGTTTGATTATTTGTTCATACAGTCTTTTGTATCTGCTCTTGACTTCAGAGCAGAGGCTTGACTGCTATAACAAAACAAAAAAAATGAAATAACGATGCGATAAACTTCTTTCCTCCTGTTAAATCATTGATTTATGGTAATCAGAAGCAGCCAGACATTTTACTTCTATTTTAAATCTTTCAGTATACTTTAGATTGTACAATTGTCTATACAGAGAACAGTTTTGCTACATTTGAACTTTCTTTGCTTTGTTTTATTTTAATGCAGCATCTGAGCTCTCCCTGCAATGCATAGAGTGCCATATCATCTTCAGTGACAACAAGAGCAAAGAGCGCCACCTGAAACTCAGCCACCCTGCAGAATATGAAGAGTGCATTCTGAAAAATGCTACTTTTGCCTGCTACGTCTGCGACCGCCACTTTACGAACTCTATAGAGCTCATGGCCCATCAGAAGGCCCACACGGAGAAGAAACCTTTCAAGTGTCCGCTCTGCGGGCAGGCTTTTAAGAAGTCGTCCGAACTCACAGCTCATAAAAAGATTCATTTTGGTGAGGACGGTTATGCCTGCACTGAATGCGGCAAGCCATGCAAAACGCTGACGCAGTTAAAGTATCACCTGCGCACGCACACAGGAGACCGGCCATATGTTTGTAAGGAGTGTGGAAAGAGGTTCAACATGTCCAAAGCTTTGCAGAAACACATGGTGTCACATTTACCGGAAGGAGCTGAAGGACATGAAGCGGACACCACAGTTAAACCGAAACGAAAGAAAAATGATGGTAAAGAAAATATGTTTATGTTTGTTTATGTTTATTAAATTTGTTCATTTTTTTTACAAAAGAAACAATACAAGACAATCTCATAAATGATAGTGTACAAAATATAAAAAAATGAAAGGTAGCAGAAAGAAGAATAAATCTTATTATATCTGCCCCTTACTTCCAACAATCAGATTAAACAACAATAATCAACCATGTAAACAATAATAATCTTCAACCAACTTTTTCCAACAATCAGATTAAACAATAATAATCTTCAACCAACAGTACAAAATGACTAACTCTTTCTAATTTTCTAACTAATACAATACACATTACGCTATTTCATATATTTTTTAACACATTTGTTTTGATCATTTTCTTAAATGTAAACATTGACTTGGCATTTTTAACTACATTCTCCAAGCCATTCCATAATCTAATTCCCTGGATTGAGGTAGAACGTCCCTTCAAACTAGTTCTGAATTGTGGTTTTACAAACAACTCTGTCCCCTTAAGATTATAACAACTTTGTCTTTTAACAAAGTGCATTTGGATATTTAAAGGTAATGCATTATTTTGAGCCCTATACATAACTGATAAAATATTATAGTCTACCAAATCATGGAACTTCAATAACTTTAGTTGATAAAATAATGTACTTGATGGATGACGGTAATGTTTTCTAGTGATAATTCTTACAGCTCTTTTCTGTAATACAAAAATAGGCTTTGTGATTGTTTTACACGCATTCCCCCAAACATCAATACAATAGATTAAGTGTGGAACAATGATTGTGTTATACAACAAATACATTGGTCATTAACATGTTTTATTGCATTCATAATTTTTTTCTCCTTTTTGTTTTAATCATATTTGAGACTCATTTGGCTTCATTTTTTTATGAACTGATAATTAACTGTGGACACTTTTATTTGCGTCACTGTTTGTTACGTGTCACCACTGACAACCCGGAAATGTGGGCAGGTGTTGTGCCAAACATCGATTGGCTGCCAAATGGCGACTGCGGGAGCGTGCACGGGAGGACTTTAACAAGAATTTAACAGGATTAACACTCAAAAACAATTATTTGTTTGCTCGAAATTATAGCAAAGATGTGTATCAGTCTAACTTTTCCTTAATAAATGCACTTTGACAGTCAAATCAAATGTATTTCAAAAGCCGAAATGCAGAAACATGAATGCGCAGAGGGCGACTCGCTTTCCATTTCTTCGAAATTTAACAAGATAACCACCTAAAAACAATTATTTGTTTGCTCGACTTCATAGGAAAGGTGTGTCTCAGTTGAACTTTTACTTAATAAATGCCCTTCAATGGTGAAATTATCTGCATTCCACCGGGGCGGCGCAGCGAAATGAAGCTGGTTTGCTCCAGGCAGATGACGGTGGCAGGCTATGGCAAGCCGACTGTGTCATTAATAGGCACTTTTACCTATTACATGGTACAACGGCATGCCATACTGCTTGACTGCTGTCTAGTAGTTGAAAATGGTAGTGTTCAATTTTTTTAGTAAGAATGAGTGAAAATGGTCATATCTCAGCCAAAAATTCGTTTATAAAAATGTGAAGAAAAAAAAAATCAAATACGTTGCTTCGGCATATACCGTAAGTCACAAGGCATGCAAATTATGCACTCCCAAAAAACGCAACTTATACAGCGAAAAATACGGTACTTCAAAAATGCAACATCACAAAACTTATCATGTAGATCTAGAATTTTAGTCTACATTTTCTGAGTAAAAAAAAAAAATGTACGTCCGCTTGCAAAAATATCATCATCACTCTATTTTTCTTATTTTCAGGTGCTTCTACAACAAAGTATCCTTGTTCTATCTGCAAGGCTACTTTCAAGACTCCTAAAACACAGCAACATCACATGAAAACTAAGCACAAACTTGCAACAGCCAGTATTACTCCCCCAGCTAAGTCGCAGTCAAAACAAAATGCGACCATCATAACTCCAATATCGGTTTCTCAACCCTCACTCTTACAAGTAGAGCCTCATGGACCTCTGCAAAAAGTGGACGCCAATATCGACACAGAGCAGCTTCGCAAACTTATTGAATCGTTGGGAAATGTGCAGAAAGTGAATCAAGTTGTTATATTGGGGCAGGTGCCTCCTCATGCACTCCCACTGGAACTGCAGCAGCAGGTGTCAGAACCAACAGAGCTGGTGAATTTGAATCTCAGTCCACCAGAGATAGATTTTGTAGGACTGAAACAGACCGAGACTAAGACTGCTGAACTGGATCCTTCAATCGACCCGATGGAGCAAACAATTATACTGGAACCCATTACTCCAGATGGACAGCTTGAAAACCCCTCCTTCTCAGACTTCGGGTCCCATGTTGCAGCAGGTGGACACATAGAACTCACTGAACTCACTGAGGCTGGACAAACAGAAAGACCTGAGGGGGACGTTATGCCTCAGATCCTTCAACAATCAGAGAATATGGCAACTCACTTTGATCCTATGGTTTGTCAGAATGAGGTGGATGCTCTCAAAGAAAATCTTGAGCAAACAGTCATATTAGAACTGACTCCTGTTTTGATGCCAGATATGGAGCTGGACCCAACCCAAACTGAACCACTAAATGAAGTCGCTTCCTCTCCTGTGGTGCTCAACACCGACCAGGAGACCCCTGATCAGACTGCAATAAATGATCAAATAAGCGTGCCAGTTCTACCACCTATGCCCGTGGAGCAACAGGACATTTCTTCTACCTCATTTGCTCCATCAGACACACAAGATCCAAGTAAATCTAAAACTTGTTCTGAAGATTCAGAGACGAGAAAATTGGGTCTAGATCAGGTGCCTGAGATGAGAAAAAACAAAAATGTTCTGGCTAATCAGGATCTTTCTGAACAATTACAGATGGAAGGCAAGAATAATCCATCTGAAGTAAAGGACCCATCAACTAAAGAAGAAGCCCACTCACAATTACAGACTACACAGACCTCAGAATTTGCTTTAAATGTAATGTCCGCTCAAGAGTTAGTCAAAGTACGCAAAAGAAAGCCAGCCAGGACATTTTTTTTCCAAGGATATATGCATGACCTGATGGATTTTCAATTCGATGCCAAACCAGCCAAGCGCCAAAGAACTAAAAAGTCTCATCTTGTGAAATTTGGTCCACAAAACAAAGACAAGAAAAGCAAGAAACAGAAGAACCAAACACAACAGCAGCCGCCAGTACAGGAAGACTTGATAAAAAGTAAAACCCCAGAAAAAAAACTCTCAGAAAAAAAAGTACAAACACCCACAAAGAGAGGAAAAGGGAAAAAGGAGAAGCCAGGAAAGAGTGTGTTATCAGGAAGTGACGTAAAATCGCCTTCAACAGCACAGACTACGCAGTTGCAACAAATCAAAGACACAAGTAAGAATAAAATTAAAAAGCAAAAAGTAGCCAAAGGAGTAGTGCACTCAAGTGAAAACAAAACTGTGCCACCACCTATGTTTAAAAAGAAAAAACAAGCGAAGATATTGCAGAAAGATCAACCTAAGGGTGCAAAGACTGGAAAAGGAAAGAAAAAAATAGCAAAAGAGCAAGCTGAAAAAGCAGAAGAACCTGGTTCACCCATAGTTCAAGACTCTTTACTTTTACTAAAAGGTCATAAACAGCCCCAGCTGAAAGTCTACAAGTTAGACCCTTCAAAGGCATCAGGTCAGACTCCAGAGACATCACCCAATGACTCCCGAACAAAGTCTCGTAAAAGTAAGTCTGCAGATAGTTTGACTGCAGATGGTAAGAAAAAAGGAGCAAGAGCCAAGAAGAACCAGAAGGCTCTTTCCCTGTTGTCAACATTAAATGTTTCCCATCAACCACTTGAGATAGTACCCACCAAGTCGAGGCCCACCAGGAAACGTAAAGCATCCTCGAATGTGGAGACTGAAGGAGTGATAACTTCCAAACATCCCTTAGAGTGTCAGAGTTGTGGAGAGAAATTTAATGAAGTCTCATCCTTTCAAATACACAAGATGACTGCACATATCGTTGAGAGTCCTATTCTCACATACACCAATGGAAACGTCTTTGAGGGCGTCTCCCGATTAGATCTGTTCCAACTTCCAAAAGAAGACAATAAAGTCATTAGGGCGATGACATCTCCCACAGAATGGGATACTGAACCTGAAATGACATCAGAAGACAGAGAACGAAGTGTCTCCTTTCCAGCTTTAATCCCATCTCCATCTTTACTAGTCCCTCCTCTATATGTTGAAATAAGTACTTGTGAAAATAAGGATGGAAATAAAATGGTGGAAGATGAACAATCTCATCCCTCTCTAGATGTCCAGTCACCATCTGATGAAATAAAATATAGGGAGACTCCACCAAATTTGTCACCTGAATCTTCTCTTTTTGCCTCTTTGCCGACAAAGAGTTGTGAGACAGAAACTTTGCCATCAGATGAAGACAAACAAGTGCAAGAAGATGCCACTAAGAATCCTAGCTTTGAATCTGAAGGCCAGGGTAACACAGAGGAGGACATTAAGGAGGATTTACTTCTAGTAGATTTAGTCACTGTCGATGAGCAATGTGGGACAGATGATTCAGTTTTGCATGCCAACAACATTGACCAAAATGAATCCACTGAAGGCTGCAGTTCTGATAGTGCAGGTACAGAAAAATATCCTGAGCAATTTGGTAATGCAACGCCAGAAAAACGTCTGACTTCTCAAACTGTGTCATGTTCCACTCATGAAGTGGAGGTCAAAGAAGAGGATGAAGAAACACTAGTCCAGAAGAGAAAAGAAGTAGGGAAGGGAGTTGTTACGAGGAATGCCACAAGAGAAACGGGTCCTCAAGAAAGGGATGACATACCAGTTGGAGATAATCACAAAGGAATGGAATTGGAGCATGAACAAGATGAATGCCAGGTAGTTTATGAAAAACCTAATCTTATCTCAGATGTAGAAATGGTTAATCATGTGACTGGCTCAAAGCCGCAGACCAGAAATGAACTTACAGCCGTGAAAACCAATCCCCCTGTTGCATCTTTGCATTCCATTCCTGCTATGCTGGAAAAATCCCCCGAAAAACCAGTTGTGCTTGAGCTGGAGTGTCTTAGCACAAGTGTTGAAGAAGTGATGAATGGAGGGGAAATGCAGAGAGGAGAAGAAAACGATAGGGAGAGTGACCAGTCTCCAGGAAACATCCTGGAGAGGTTCCTTACATCAAGACAAAGAGCAGCTACAAACATGGAAACTGAAAGGAGCCACCTAAAACAGGTGATATGGTGCTTGCTTCATTTGAAATGAAATAACACTTATACCTGAAATTTGATATTGGTAATACAGTAGTTCCTTGATAATTCACGGTTCGACTTTTGCAAACTCACTTTTTCACAGGTTTTCAACATAAGGTTGTACAGTACACGACACACGATTGGAGATGGGGAAAGACAGACACCACCCACGCTCCCTCCTTTCTCTTTCTGAGGCGGTCTATCACAGCAGAAGTGATGGGGAAAGACAGACCCCACCCCCTCCTTTCTTTCTCTTTGTTGTGACAGACAGCCTCAGAAAGAGAAAGGAGGGGGCGGGGTCTGTCTTATATATGAGTGAGCCGCGCTCAGCCACTCTCTTTTTTTAAACTGATTCTTGTTTTTCCACTTAAGCATTTTCTCTGATTTTCTACATTTGTTCATCTGTGCCTCCTCCTTTATCTTTCTGAGGCTGTTTGTCACAGGAGAGAAAGAGAAAGGCGGGGGTGGAGTCTGTGTTTCCCCATCATGTCCCAGAGAGAGACAACCGATGGGCGTGCAACAGACAGCCTTTGAAAAATAAAGGAGGGGGCGGGGGGAACTGTCTTGTACCTGAGTGAGTCGCACGACCAGCATGGATTGTTTATTTAAAATAATCAAGCGCAAACCGAACCTCGATGTCCAGCCCACTCCTGGGGCTCAGTAACTGTAGCATGTCTGCGCTTTTTCACTGTGCTCTTTTAGAGAACACAGAACATTGCAAGAGATATACGGTGTATATATATATAT
>JBBPBX010002409.1:16714-40730 GCA_038048925.1 Garcialebias charrua | reverse complement strand
GTGTATGTATGTATGTATGTATACATTATATATGTATATATATATGTATGGAAAAACTATTTAAATTTTGATGAAACAGATGAAAGAAGACCATCTCCAGCAGACTATCATGAGACTGTTATCAGAGGTCAATCAGAACCTGGGGTCAGTGAAGTAGTGGATGAATTCACAGCCAGACAAGGTTTGTGCTCACAGATCACAACTAATTTAAGTTCCATACTCTAGTTAGTTCATTAAACAATAGTAATTACTCTTTCAGCTGCATCTGACTCCGAGTGGCAGCATCCATCAGACCTCCGGGACTTTCTGCTCCAGAGCTCTGATGAAGAAGGCATAAAGACGTTTGGATTATCTGAGCCCCATATTGACAGAGAAGAAGACATTTTGATGTACTTCAGCCAGTACAGATCACGAAGCGAACAAACCAATCAAACGTCAACAAGGTACAGTAATACTTAATTATTTTTTACCTCCTCAAGCTTTCACTGAGCAACACTAAAACACATAAGACTGTAAACATTGTTTCTACTTTAATAAATTACTCATTTTTATATTAAGTTGTTGAAGAAGAAAATAGCTTACATGCATTATATGACCAAATGCTTTTTTTTTCTCTTTCTTTCATAGTTTGCCAACGTGTACGATCCAGCTCCAAGCTCAAAGTGTTGAAAACAGGACAAGAGAGCCCATTAATTACTTCTCCAAATATTTTAGTTGGGACACGTGGGTTGAAATTGCCACTTGCACAAATAAACAATCCAACGTACAAAATCCGGTCACGTCTAAAGAAGTTGCATGTTTTGTTGGGATCCACATTGCAATGGGAACATTGAAGGTCTGTATTCCTGTTGCTCTGCGTTCTTAAATGATTTGTTGATGGTTCGATGGAGGACCGCAGAAATGTAGTTCATTAAGTCTGTTGTTGCTTTTCAGTTTCCCAGTCCGAGGCTCTACTGGGAGGACTCTACTAAGGTACCATTGATTGCCGAAGCCATCAACTTAACCCGTTTCCTTGAGCTGTCTCACACGTTGAAGCTGACTTCTCCCTCTAAAGATTCATCTAACAGCGATGTAAACATCCAAGAGCAGGGTAAAGCCTGCCCGGACAGTCTGGGTGTCATTTCTCCCAGCAGGGGCGGGCGGTATGAAAGCAACACCTCGAGCAGTTTACAACCGCAGACTGATCCTCTGTGGAAGGTTCTGCCATTGTTGTGTCAGTTCAACGCAGGGTGCGAGTCCCTCAAACGTCAAGGGGATTATGCCGTAGATCAATACTCGCTTCCTCTGATCAGTACGAGTCACGACAACAGGCCGTCTCTCCACTGCTCTACGTTAACTGGGCTTGACGGTTTGCTCATACACGTGGATCTCAAACTGGACCTGTCGGACAAAGAGGACACGGTGGAAAAAATGGTCCCTAAAGGCAGCACGGTGTTCCTTTGTAAGCAGGAGCTGTCCACCCCCGCGATGCTGGAACGCCTTTTAGCTGCTGGAGTTCACGGAGCGGGCAAAGTGGGAGGGGCCCGAGGACACATCGGGGATGAGTTTGTGAGCTCTGACGGAAAGCTGATGCTGCGCAGGTCTTACAGCGGCTTCATACTCTCCACTGCTGGGAACGGCCAGAGGAGCATGGCCGCCCTCATCGACTGCTTTGAGAAGGCCCAGACGTCGGCTCGTTTCAGCAGAGACCTGCAAAACTTGTACTCCATCCCCATGACGGCGTCTGCACCGACCTGCTGGCCCCAAGCGGTGCTGTGGTACCTGACGGATGCGGCTCTGGTGAACTCCTGGCTGCTGTACCGGCAGGACTGCCGAGCAGATTCTGCACCTCTGACCTTCATGGCCTTCAGACTGGAAGTGTCCAAGGCTCTGATCCACTGCAGCCGCTCGGACACTCAGGACTCGGTCCCCCCTCAGCCTCCTTCAGAAAAGGCTCAAACAGCAAGTGATACTCCCAGTCCCAAACTGTTGGAGGAGAGTCCTCTGCCCGACGCAGCCAATCGGTACGATGGTTCTGGCCACTGGCCCGAGCAGCTTGGAGAGGGCGAGGGGGGCAGGTGTCGTTTTGGAGACTGTCAGAGGACGTCACGAGTTTTATGCCTTAAGTGTTGCGTCTTTCTTTGTATCTCACGCAACCACAACTGCTTTTTGAATTTTCATAGTCAAGACAGTTTGGGGAAAGTGTAGTGACGCCACAACCTCTGGGAAAAAGTATGGAACCACCGCGCTTATGTTCTTTGGTTTCATTTGGTTTAAAGAAAATACATCAGACATGCCACAAACTATTTTTCAAAATGTCAGATTTTTTGCATTAGAAATAAAATAGAGAGGAAATAATTGTAATCACGGTGGCTTTATCTTTGATCAAGTAAAGAAAACATGGAATCACTCAGTTCTGAAGGAAAAGGTATGAAATTATAAAACCAGTTTGAATCCTGATTATAGGTTTACTTTGTACTTTTAGAATATTTGTTCTTATTTAGAATGCAATTGTCTTTTTGGTGTGTGTTAACCCAAACTCCTCCATCTTTACTTCTCCACTGTCATTCCTGTGTAGGATTGTTTTGAGGCAGTTTACACAAGAAAAGTTACTAATGATGTCTCATTAAATCTTAGACCAGTTGTAAATATATTAGTTTGTCATGAGGGGGAAAGTGAAAAATGGCTTACCATACTCTGTACCACAATTGTTTGATTTTTAATATTTATTTTTGAGCTGATCTAGTTTTACTTTAATTGTAAGCAGATTTTTAGTTCTGTGAATTCACACGTTATTTATTTTGATTTCAAGAAACCAGTAAAAGAAAAAAAAAGATAATGAAATTATTCTTTTGTATTTTTTGAATAGCTACACTTTTTGTAAAATCTTTGACACGTCAATTAAAAGACTGTATGTTACAGCTCTGGTGCATTCAAGTGTCACAGTAACTCACGATACAGTAAGTCTGTATATAAAATCAGGGTACCAAAACAGTGAAAAAGATGCAGAAATAAAATCTTAAAACGCACCATTTTTTTCTCATACTATTTAATGAAGTGCATTTCTAACTTTTCAATCAATCAATCAATCAATCACCTTTATTTAACCAGGTAGAGCCCATTGAGATCGAGATCTCTTTTACAAGGGTGACCTGGTCAAGTGGTCAGCAGCACACGTCACATTGGCAATAGGCATTTGCACTTATCAAAAAGAAAATAAAGAAAACTACAATCACAGTAAACAGATGTTGACAGTTCAAAACCAACAGGATATGACAGATTTCTATATACATTATATACAAAACAAGCAGACAAAAAAACCCAACAATGACTTTTAAAATAGTCTTGTAAAAACATCCTCAAAAATTGAAGGAAAGTCTCAAACATGCAACAGTATTTTAACATTGGGTATATGCACAAGCACAAGGATAAACAGAAAACTGCAATTTTTTAATCATGTTTTCTTTAACATAATCGAGACATTGTCAACAACGTTTGCTGCAAAATACATTTATACAGTTTTAGTTTATGTTGAGTTGAAATATGCATCCTTACATTATCACCACTATTCCAACAATAAATAGTTGTTAATTTTAATAAAACCTTCGGGTGATCTTTTTTTATTTTATTTTTTTTATTCTATGCCATATGGAGAGTTAAAATTGAGGCCCCTTTTTTTTTGCCTTTTTTTAAATTTCATATAAAGACAAAGTTTTTAACGAGTAACATCTGCACGGCAGACAGAAAAGTAAAAAGTCACCATAGTGTTGACCTTGTGCGTTCACCTGCATAAATAAACCTAACTTGGTGAATTTCTACTATATTTTCATAGTAAAGTCAAGTTTTTAACTGGTTTTGTGGTCCTTGTTTAAAAAAGGTCCTGATGTTATATTTCCCGCAGCTCATTTTATTTTGTACAGTAATACATCTGGTAGCAGCAACACACAGACAGTGGCTGCACACCATTTGTATCCCGGGTGATGAAGTAGTTAGCAGGGTGGGCGGAGTTTGCGTTTCGTAAGATGCGTTGCAGCCTTGTGCCGAGTCGCCATTTTCCCATATCATCTTCCGGCAGATTAAAAAGGAGTACGCTAACCGTAGAAGCCATTTCTGTTACGTGATGCATTTTAATTTTCGGGGAAGCTATTATTTGCAGTACAACATTTTTAATAGCTACTGTAAAAAATAGCAGACTTTTATTTGAAATATGGCTTTTATTGCTCAAAACGAACAACGAAGGCTCTCCCAGAGAAGGCAGCCATCTTAACTGTACCAATAACACAGGCACGGGAAGTGTACAATCTATCTGTTGTACGTCTAGGGTTAACTCAGTCAAACTACATTCTGAGAGCGCGTAGAGGTAACCGCTACTCATTCTAATATTTTGTTTTCGCCTTGTTATTTTATATAAGTTTACAGTAGAGTATATTATGCACCGCAGGTTATTCCTCAGCAGATTTGTTTAGGCGCTTGGTTTAAACTTCCGGCACAAAATGTGCGGTGCTCTTTTGAATGACGGTTGTTGTTAGCGCTAACAGTGGGTAGCTAGCTAGTGCTAACCCGCTCAACTAGCTTGATACTTTACACACGTCGGCTATGTGCAAATTTATACATTTTGGCTGAATATGGTTGATAATCAAGGGGTGTAGTTAACCTATTTGGCTATTCAGTTTTTTTTATAGCAGCTATTTATCGGTTACTTAAAAGCTAGCATTTAGCTGGTTAGCTTAGCTGGCGGGGCCTTACGTTAGCTTGAACTAAAACTTGAGTGTTTGTCCTAGCTGAATTGCTAGGCTAATTTCATAAATCATTTAATCAGCATTTATATTTATTCACATTATGTGAAGTTTTTTTATTTTAATAGTTTCTTTTTTTTAATTTCTTGATTATTTGTGTTTGTATTAGACATGTTTCCTGCTGTAAAACGTGTTGGTGTGTTTTGATATATTTCATGTGTTTATTTTTGCACATTGGGTTGTATTCAGAACAACTTGCAGTCATGGACTCTGAGATTCTGAACGTAGAGGAGATCGTGATGGGGGGGATCCCAAATCCACCTCCTGAAGCTCCCCCTGAAAAGCCAGCAGTTCAGTACAAACCACTCATTCTGAATGGACCTCCGGCACATGCTGTCCAATCCTGTGAGTTGTACGCTCCTTAACAGGTTAAGCTCTGTTTCAAACGTCCGTCTAAACCGTAACCATTTTCTCTTGCATGATCTGTCAGACCAGCATGAAAACCTGCAGTGTTTCCAGTGTTTCATCACTTTCTGCAATGCCAAAGCCAAGGAGAGGCACATGAAGAAGAGCCATCGGGAAGAGTACAAACAGCAGCTTCAGCAGGTACATTGCTCAACATGTGGTTCTGTTTGTTCACTTGTGGTCAACTCTTTATTAAGACAATATATATAAGATGCAGTACCTTATCATTAAATTCCCCATAATAAACAACTACTGGTAGATGGTTTATTAAAATAGTTTTCTTCTTTTTCTTTCGGCTTTTCCCTCTTCAGGGGTTGCCACAGCGAGTCATCCTCCTCCATCTCACTCTGTCCTCACTTCAACATGTCCTCTCTAACTGCATCCATATATCTTTTTGTCTTTTTCCTGGCATCTGCATTTCTAACATCCTTCTTTCTCTGCTTCATGTCAGCCAGCTCTCTACCTTTGCCTGTCATCGTCCCCACATTTAGAGTTGCAACCCTCAGTCAATAAAGTGTATTATAATTGTACACTTTATAAATAATTGTTCCTTTTTATTGATGAATCTATACAAACCCTTCGTAACACATTTACACTAAGGCAATGGTCATGCTGCAGGTCTGAATGCTCACTTCCAATTGTTTGCATAGATACATTTTATTGCATGGTTGTTCACATTATAATTTTAATGCCACCGTCAGCAAACACCATTGTGGCTACTTTATGACCCTGAAGCAACCATCATGCTCAGAAGAAGATGTGACGTCACATGCATCATGCTGTGGTTACAGAAGTATGCACGCTACACACATTAGCATGTGTGTGTTGATTTTGAAGTTGTTCTGCTATCAGAACTGATTAAACCATTATCATACCTGATTGTTTCATCTAGTGTTTACATTTGAGCTTGCTTCTTTGCTGGCTACTTTGGCCCGGCGTATTTTTGTAAAGGGAGCAAAAAGTGAAACAAACCCAATTATATCTTCCTCCACGTTAGTATTGATACGGTCTGACTCCCAACAATGCTGCTGTTTGTTCTCGGTCATCAGAAAGGCAAATTTTAAAAAGAACCGAGCCGAAGCAACTGGACTTTTATTCTGTAGCTGAAGATGTGCAGGTTCATGATTTAAACTGCTTGAGGTTGGTATGATTATAACCAGTGTATCGATTCTCATACCTTTACCCCACTAACATAAATGTTCAGAGAGTCAGAGTCAGAGTCTTTATTGTCATTTGCACCGCATGTGGTACATGTGATGAAAACGAGATTATGTACACGGGGTCCCAGTTACATCCAACAACAAATGCAAGAGAAAAACAGTAATAACATCTAGAATTAACTAAGAGAAACATCAACTAGTAATACACTAATGTTGGATGAAATGTGACATGACAGTTCATAAAGTGGTTGCTTTGATAAAAATTAAAATTGTCACATTCAGACGGCCATAATAAATAATTTAAAAAATCCAATATGAGTCGCTTATGGGCACACAAAAAAAACATATTTGGGATACCGGTAGTTTAGCCTGCAGTGTAAACTTGGCCTCACTATTCTCCTTCATTCACAGTCACTCAGTTTGTGAGGATGCCTTGCTCTTTGTAAATTTACACATGATCTATATTCCTTACATTTTTTACTAATCAACTCCTGGGGATGTTTAGGGCATTGGAAATCCTTGTTCTTATGTCCATCCCTTGACTTATAGGTAGCCAGGCATAGTGATGGATAGACCTTCTAAACACAGGTGTTCTTATACTGCAATCACTTGAAACTCATCCACTGACCCTCAAGGGATCCTAGTTGCAAGACTTCCAGCACTGAGTGGCTAGATCTCTGTTTAATTAGGACTGTCATTTTAAATTAGGTAAATGTTTATGCAAAAGTGAATTTCTGCATCTGCACACTGTTTTTATTTAATTTGCATTATTTAGTTTAAAAAAAATCATTATTCTGAGGCTGTGGGTTTGAGTCCATGTTGCGTCAGGAAGGGTATCCAGCGTAAAACAATTGTTGAATCTCTTGTGAGAGTTCACTTGCTGTGACCGCCTGTAGAGCGGAACAGCCGAAAGAAAAAGTTTTTTTTTTTTAAATCTATTTTCACTTTGAATAAGTTGTTTGTTTTGTTTCCTAATCATATTGATCATGACTTTATAAATGTAATAAATAGATAAAACATCCTAGGGAGTAAAATCCTTTTTAGGTACTATATTATCTTCCAACTTCGCATTTCTGCAGTGGTCAATAATAAAAGTGATTTTTGTTTTTGGTCTTAAATTGTTTTAATTTTGCCTTCTAACAGGGAAACACGCTGTTTACATGCTACGTGTGCGACCGCTCATTTCCATCGTCAGAGGAACTAACACAACACCAGCCAACGCACAGCAGTGACGACAAACCCTTCAAATGCATTCACTGCAAGGAGAGCTTTAAAACGTTTTCAGAGGTGGGGAGATTTTAACTTTAATGTAAAATATGAGTATGGTGGTGAAAAGAAGCGTTTCTGGCATTACCTGTAATTATGTATTTGTGTGTATATTTATTTTATTTGCAGCTCACAACTCATAGGAGACAGGTGTGTCCAGAGAGACAGATTGTTTGTAAAGATTGCAACGCAGTCTTCCGTAGTCCTGGCCTGCTGCGGACTCATCGCCTGACCCAGCATCCACGCCCGGATGAGCCTGCAGAACCGCTAGAGGACCCTGCAAAAACCCATCACTGTAAGAAGTGCGGGCAGGGGTTTGAAGCTGAATCGGAGCTGCTGGCGCACCAGGAGAAGTATCCTGAAGGTCAGCAATGCAACGGCAGCGCTTCACCCATCAAGAAACGTGGGCGGCCTCCCAAAACCGAAGACCCCGCAGGTGGTGAGAAAAAGGGGAAGAGAAGAAAGAAGGACGAGGCAGAGGAGACGGAGGCCAGCAGCACGTTGGAGCCAGCAGAAGAAAAGGGAAAAACAGTCGGAGCGAAGCGTGGCCGTCCTCCAAAAGCAACCCCCAAATCAGAAACGGAAGATGTAAGTGCCGAAGATGACCCTCAGGGTGAAGCAAAGGAGATGAAGCCTAAAGACGAGCCCACTCCACCCCGTCAGCACCCCTGTCCCGAATGTGACCTCGCATTCCCTGGCTTGGTTCAGCTCCGCGCCCACAAGAAGGAGAAACACACACCACGGAAAGCCCATCCCTGTGAGGAATGTGACGAGAGCTTCGCCCGTCCCGAGCAGCTGGACGCCCACATGTTGCGGGCTCACGCCGTTGGACGCTTCGCCTGTCCGACCTGCGGGAAGAGCTTCAGCCGTGAGCGCAGCCTGAGCGCTCACCAGAAGAGCCACCCAGAGGAGAAACCCGAGACCCCAAGTGCAAAAAGATAATTAGGACAAGCAAGTTTGTGCTTTTTGAATATTTTTAGTCATGAAGTTGCCCCTTTTTCTTTTAGGTTGGAGGACAATATAGTTGAGAAGGTTTTCCAAACACCTTTGAGAATCATTTTTTTAAGAGATTGTCAAATTTGAAGCTGTTTGATTAAAAAACAAAAGACATTATGGTCAGATACATCTTGTAAATTGACTAACCAGTTGTCAAACCCATTTATTACACCATCATAAAACGTAGTTTTTTTGTTTTTAAGTTCAGTTTTCCAATAACTTTGGTTGTTTTTGTGTGAAATGTGTGCTATAAACTTATTTGATGTCTTGAGTTGATGAACTCATTTTGTTAAAACTGGTTTTGTCTTTATTTTTCTTTTAAACAAATCAAATAATGACATCATTCGAACAAGCTAGATGCCGTGTAGAGATACTGTGTTGACATGTTTAGGCAAAAGAAATGTTATGTACAGTTTCAGCTTCCTTTTTACTCTAATATTTTGATTAAATTAAATTTCACATAAATTTTTTTTTTAATATAAGAGTAATCTTTTGGCTAAGTTTTCCAAATTCAAAATGGAGTAGTTGTCATGTGGGCAGAAAATATCCACAATAATCCTGTTTTGTTTTATGCTACGATTTATTTTTTATATTTTCCATGTGTTAAATTAATAATTCATGTCGTAGCATTTTGAAACTGATTCTTTAAAGCCCTCGAGTCCTGTTAGCAAATGTATACGGTATCATGTATTTCACATTTTAGATTTTCTGTCCCCTACTGCAATGGTTCTGGACACTGCTCAAAAATGTAATAAATCATGCTATCCTGAAAGAGTCTGCTGAAGAAATGACGTGGTGTTGTGGTTATTTGTTTTTTTGTATGAATTTTAGCACAAGTCTAACAGTGAAATGGGTTCTGACAGGTGTGATTTTCATAATGCTTTGTCTTTAAGTAAAAGAAAATTTGCAGCTGAGTTAATTGATGATTTTTAGATCTCAAAAACCTAAATATATAATAGCAACATGTATAAAAAGTTTGCACAGGAGCTTTTAAAAAAGCTGTAGAAGTAAGTTGTTCCAATGAGCTAAAGCATTTTTGCAGTTAATTGGCAACAGGTTCTTAAGAAGATGAGTATAAAAAGCTAGTCAAGTTGGACAGAGGTGCAACAGTGCAAAATTGAATAGGGAAACTTCTGAACAGAGGCGGCTCCAGGGGGGAGCTAGGGTGTGCTATAGCCCCCCCTGGAAAAGTCACAGCACCCCCAAGAAAATATCAGATTGTTTTCTTTTTCATCTGAGTTAATATTCTTTAACATGAGGTTGTTGTGATATTTTCCTCGCAAAACACAACTAATAAAATAAAAAATCAGTGATTATATCGAGTAAAAAAAAAAATCTGATCCACCAGCTGAAGCCCACAAAGATGAGTGATGCTCTCAACACTGACCCAGTAAGGAGCAGAAACTGGTGACATGATGCCTCTGGTTATGCCATTTTTAGCTAATACAACTTGATAAATCATTTCCTGGCTTGCAGTGATAATAAATGACTTATCTGGTCATAATTACTTTTAACCAAAATCCAAAATAAACGTTATTAAAATAGCCTCTGCATCTAAATTCATGCGCGTATACAACTGAAATAATTCCTGCTCAAAGAGTTAATTTTGCCTTAGACAAGAGAATTAAGCCTTGACTGATTTATTATTATTGCTTGTTTATTATTGTTGTTGATTTTTAGTTTGATTATTTTTGTAATAAAACTTAAAAGACAACTTTATTCGGATGATTATTCATTTGTTCTGGTATAGAACTCCCTGTAATAACATATTCACCCTTTACTAATCAGAATCAGTCACTGAAGTACTTTGTAGAATATATTGATTAAGTTGTTGTTGGTCAGTAAACTGACCAGTGGGTGCCAAACTTTAATGAATGAAAAATAAATAAAACAAATGTAGTGGGGCTGAGATGGAAAAGGTGTCATCCTTCTTCCTCCACCTCACCCTTCGTTATGGCTACAAGCTTCTAGGTTGTTAGACTCATGAACCCCTAGTCTGAATTATCACTGTGAAAACAAATCACTGTAATACAATTTGGTTATGTGCTGCTGATCTCATGCTGCTGATCTATTTCATGTTGCTGTGTTCACTCGTCCTCATCTGCTCACACAGACTCATGTTCGTGCTGCTGTTGTTTGGCGCATTGTTTCGTACTAGTAGTGCTTAGTGTATTTTTAGTTTAGTGTATTTCTTATTTCATGTCTCGGATCTTTTTTACTGTTTTTCTTTACAATTTGTATTTTTGTTGGATGTAACTGGGACCCTGTCCATAGTTTCGTTCCACCTTATGTACCACATGTGATGTGAATGACACACATTGACCTTGAGAACTGAAAGAACAAATGATCCTTCATAGCATCCTCAGTAAAATGCTTAGCCCCCCCTTAGCACCTGCAGAAAAATATCTCTGGAGCCGCCACTGTTGAGTAATGTTCCTCGACAGATCAGGAAGACCATCCCATGTCCAACAAAAAAGGTTAACTCATGTACAGTAATCTGGACCAGTTTAAGTGAGAAACATTTTGTCCCCCATCCAGAGGACTTCCTCAGTCTACGACCTGCCAACCAGATCTGTCACATAGTCTTCACTGCTGTGTTTCAAGCCAACCTCCTGTTGGAATCTCAAAAGTAGGCTAAACGTGCAAAACACTCATAATAATAATAATGAATTCAATTTATAACGCACTTTTCATTAATGAAACTCATCTTAAGCAGTGATCAAGTAAAAAAAAAAAAAGGGTTACTGAGGAAGTCCTCTGGATGGAGGACGATACTTTTCTCACTTAAAGAAACTGGTCCAGATGACACGGTTTAACATGTTTTGTTATCTGCCTGGATGATTGAGCTTACACCACTTTGTCCCATGTACAGTTCATGACATCAAGCATTAGGTCAGCACTGAAAGCCTGTGATCCTCCGGCGAAACGGCATTAAAACATCTTGGTGATGGGTTTTGCCAAAAGGATGGAAAAAGATGTTATCTACACTTATTTCCAAAAGAGAAGAAAAGAGTGATGACCTTTAAGAGTGGAAGCAGGTAGACTACTGTGAAGTAGAGGAAACCAGGTATAGCAGGGGAGGGCGTGGTCAAACGCATCAGATGATGATGTGTAGGATGACGACTTGTGAAAAAGAGAAGTCTAAAAGGACAGGCAGGACTTCCTGTGAATTATGTCTGCAGATGACATTGTGATCTGTGGTGAGAATGGGGAACAGGTGGAAAAGGAAAAGGAGGTACTGTATAGCCATCCATCCATTATCTTCTTCAGGTTGAGGGGGTCACTGGTGTTCATATCCAGCTGTCACTGTGCGAGAAGCGGGGGACACCCTGGACAGGTCTCCAGTCCATCACAGGGACACATAAAGACAAACAACCATTCACTCCGTCACTCACACCTTGAGACAATCAGTCTAAGTTAGACTGTCTAACATGCATGTTTTTAGTCTGTGGGAGGAAACCAGAGTACCTGGAGAAAACTCCACTGGTTCTGCTCTGTTTCTGTCTTCCTGCACCTCTGTGTTTTCTGTGTCATCATCCACAGCTGATCAAATCACCCCAGGTGTCCGTCCTCTCACGTCATTAGTGTCAGTATTTAGACTGTCCTTCAGCATCTGGGCTTTATCCTTCCATGGCGTCATGGTCTGTACCTGCTCCTGTCCAGTCATCTTTAAAGTAAGTTGTGCTGCCGCATTTTGTTTCAGGTTTGTTTTTGTCACAATAAATATTATAAATTATTTACAATCAAGTCCTCCTGCTTTCCTGCGCGTGGGTTCAAACCAAAACGGCCGATCATGATCACACGCATGCACAGAGAGAACATGCAAACTCCACCCAGAAAGGCCCGCCAGCCGGGATTTAATCCGGCGACCTTCTCATTGAGATGCAACAGCTCTACCAACTGATCCACCATGCCACCCAGAAGCTCTATAAATAAAATAAACTCAAACGAAATTGAATTAAGGTATACACTTAAAAAACAAGGAATGAAAGTCAGAGAACATGTACAGATGGGAGAGAGGCCATGTGGAACAGTGAGGCTACAAGAAGCAGAGGTCACAAAGGTGCAGGACTTCAAATACTTGGGGTTGAAAACAGGGAATGTGGTAAAGAGGTGAAGGAGAGAGTCCAAACAGGATGGAGAAAAGTTTTAGAAGCACTTTTTGACAAGAGTGTCGGCAAAGGTCAAATGAAAGATTTTCAAGAGAGTAGTGGGACATCATATGTTGGTTTGGAAACCATGGCACTGACACATGACTATTGAACAGAATCAGACAACAATGTGACAATACTCCTCTTGAAAAACTCCAGCAACTGGTCTTTTTAATTCCTAGATGTTCAGATTGTTGTTAAAAACAGCTAGGGTTTGATTCATAGTGTGGAAATGTAGTCCTCTCCCAAATCTTTGTAGATGTTTAATACTTTTAGATAGAAACTCATAATAAAAAACAACAAATAAAAGTGTATAATAGGTCTTAACATGTTTTCAGTTGCAATTATAAAAGATTAGGGGAAAAAAAAGTACTGTATTGGCATATTAGAACCTTGCAATTGTTTCCAAAAAATGTGATCTAAAAACCTTAATACAGTATAAATTACTGTATACAGTTTACATTTCACTGATCGCATCAACTCTGTGGATCAATATACAAAGTTCACATGAGAAGATGTTAAAGATGGCAGACTGTCTTGGACTGTGAAATTGTTTCTGATATATTTGCACACTGAGGTGTACCACAAACCCACCCACACAGACCAGTATTTGCAGTTTGACTCCCATCACCCTCTGGAGCACAAGTTAGGAGTCATCAGGACTCTGTATCACAGAGCAGACAGCGTCCCCACTAACTCAGGAGCCAGACAGAAGGAGAAATCACACACAAAACAGGCTCTAGAGAAATGTGGATATCCTAACTGGGCCTTCCTGAAAGCAGAGAAGAAACCCAAACAGGACTCCAGCAGCCATCAGGTGAAAAGAAGGAACCCAGACCCAGACCAGTGGCCATTCCGTATGTTGCGGGAGTTTCAGAGACATTGAGACGTTTATTTTCTAAACACAACGTCCCAGTGGCTTTTAAACCCCAAAATACATTACGGCAAAGACTGGTTCATCCCAAAGATCCAGTTCCCCGGCACAAACAGAGTAATATTGTTGCTAATACAGTAATAGTAATAATATTATATTACTAAAAATTATATAATATAAATTAATAATATTGCTGTTCAGTGCAGGAGGACTGCGAGAAACACAACAGCCACTGGACGAAAGGATGGCCCAGCATCACTCATCTGCAGACCGGTGAGGGTCACTCTTACAGGGATGAAGATGTTCACATCCTTAATAAAGAGGAACGTTGGCTTGAGAGAGGAGTAGAGGAGGCGATCGCTGTGAAGAGAAACCATCCCATCATTAAACGGGCGGAGGCAGCCAGTATCACTCAGCCCTCTGTGAACAAGCAGCCATCAGGTTCAGGACACTAATGATCAATCAATAGATTGATTGATTGTCCTCGTTTTGCATGTGAGCAACTATTTTTTGCTGTCACCACCAGCAAACTGGTTGATCAGGTGAGACTGAGTTTGTTGCAGCTCCTCAGACAGAACAAGTCTTTTGGATAAAATCTTTTTTGATATTCATCAAACCACAATTCAGAACCAGCTTAAAAGGACGGTCTACCTCAATTCAGGGAATTCGATTGTGGAATGCTCTGGAGAGTGATGTTAAAAATGAAAAATCAATGTATACATTTAAGAAAAAGGTCAAAAAGGACTTGCTCAAAAACTATATATGATGTAATCTTGCGTGTTTGTGTATTACAATTATGTTGTACTTATGATGTACGGTACGTTTGTGTATTACAGTTAGAAAAATTAAGTAGAGTTATTCATTTTATGAAGCAGTTTGTGTATTACAGTTAGAAAAATTAAGTAGAATTATTCATTTTTGTGATGAATTTGTGTATTACAATTAGGAAAATTAAGTAGAATTATTCATTTTGTGAACATCTTGATGTTGTGCCATCTTTTAGTTTGTGTATTTCAATTAGAAAAATTAAGTAGAATTAAGTAGAATTATTCATTTTATGATCTAGTTTGTGTATTACAGTTAGGAAAATTAATTTAAAAAAAATAGGAAAATTAAATAAAATTATAAAAAAATAAAATAAAAAAATAAAAAAATTAGAATTAGAAAATTAATTAGAATTATGGGTGATGTAGTTTGTGTATTACAGTTAGAAATATTAAGTAGAATTATTCATTTTGTGATCTAGTTTATGTTTTACAGTCAGGAAAATTAAGTAGAATTATTCATTTTGTGATGTAGTTTGTGTATTACAGTTAGGAAAATAGGTAGAACTATTCATTCTGTGATGTTGCTTGAAAGTTATCATTGGTTGAACAAACTGTGAAATAGGGGCAGATATAATAAGATTTCATCTTCTTTCTGCTCCCTTCATTTTATCCTACTTGTAATCTTGTATCTGATGAAACTGTCTTGTATTGTTCTTTTAAAATGAATGAATAAACATCAAATCAAATCAAATCAAAACTTTTCAACAAAGAAGAATCCGTCCAGAGGACTTGACCTGCAGTACCTCTCCAGGACACCAGGGGGCGCTCCTCGAACAGCGGGACGGAACCGTTCCCTCCTCCTGCCGTTGTGTCCATGGTTTCTTCGTCTGTTTGCCTTTGTTGTTTTGTGCTACCAGGTCGGTGCTGGACATCCTTTCAACAGCTCACAGGTTTCCTCGCCGTTTTAGGAGAATGAATCATTGTTTTGCTTTTAATTCTCACATTATGCCTTTCGTATGTTTGGGATTTAATAAAGTAAAACTCGCTGCTGTTCCATCCTCAGTGTTTGCTAAGTGAGCTAAAAAGCCAGTGTGTAGGTGTGTCGTAAAGGAATTTAATCAAGATAAATTACATTTGCTGAAGGACCACGAGTCAGATGAGTTGTTACTTCGTTAGGTGAGGTAAAAAAAAAATTTAAAATATTGTTTTTGTTTAATTTGATTCATGTTTAAAGTGAATTAGCATGTTGATTTAACACCTGCTATTCTCTACAGGCATAGCCGCTGAGTACAGTAAACCCTGGACATTCAGCTCACATCTGGGATTTCCTGGAGTTCTGCAGCCTGTCACATCTGTAGAGAAGTCAACCTGTCTTGCTTCAATGTCAGACAAACGGAGAAGACAGGTCGGACATGGACAAGAAGCAGGTGTAGCAAAGCAGCCCTCAGCCCCCCAACAGAGCAGACTGTCAGCAGCACAGCCCTGTGGAAGGCTGACTCGCACGAGGAGTCATCAGGAGCAGAACATCAGTGGGACTGGACTGTCCACAGGAGACTGTCCCGCCACAGAGGCCCCACATCTGGTCACTGAGGCGCAGGGAAATGGACAGAAAGCTGATTTGGAGAACACACTGAAGCCGTCGGCAGAGCTGCAGCGAGGTGGTGATGATGAGGACTCTGATGACAGTGACGTGTCAGACATGTATGAGGACGAAGAACTCGATGAGGAGGAAGATGATGAGGAGGAGGAAGATCCGAGCAATGGTAAGACTGATTGTAAGGCTGATGTACCGGTAGTTACCGGTAGATGTACCACTCCTTGAATACACCTCACCTGCCGCCTTTCATACTCAGGGTTAAAGTAAAATCATCTTATGCTGACAAACTGTAGCCATTTTTGTCCAACATTGTGACGGATGTGCAGGAGCACCTGAGATAATGTGAGATCTTGTCAGATAGCACTCAGAGAATGGGTTGAGTATGACTCAACCACCACCACAGGGCCGGCCCAAGCCTCCATGGGGCCCTAAGAGAAATTTGGTTTGAGGCCCTCTGCTAATAATGTGGATTACTGCAATCAACAGTCAGATGATTCATTCATCAGATGAAATCATTCATTCACCTAACATAAACTCATTGCAACTCTGATAGCCCTGTTTACATTATCCAATATGTAAATATGTGGTACTGTACTAAAATTAACAAAAGAAACAACAACAACAAAAAAACACCAGTATGCAATGTATTTTACAGCAAGTGTCATCTGGTTTATTAACTTTGGTGCCAAAGAACTGCAACAGTAATGTTCAAAATAATTTGCAGTGCAAGATCAACAACAAACAACAGATAAAATAACTTAGATACATAAAACTAAATGAAACTGTACAAAAACAGACAAAATAAAAAATAAAATATTGTTTTTTTGTCCTTTCTGCATGTATAGAGAATAATAATAATAATAATCATCATTTTATTTAAAAGCGCCTTTCAAGACACCCAAGGACACTTAACAAACAAATACAGTTCAAACATTATCAGTGACAAATTGAAATATAAAATACATAAAGATTATAAAATACAAAATAATAAAAATACATTTAGTAAAGTTAATGATAAGCTAGTCTAAAGAGATGTGTTTTCAGGGCAGAATGATGTTCACATGATCACACACACACCCATACAGGGGGTCCCCGACTTACGAGCGCTCTTACTTACGAGGTTCCGGACTTACGAGCTCACTAACGAACAGTAAATTTGTAAAGAACATACAGAAAATACAGCACTTTTATGTGTTTTTAGATGAAAATGTGTTAGCTAACCATTTGGAAACAAGTTTCTGAGCATGTTTATGAACTAGTATGAACGTTTGTGATGAAAAACGAGTGTTCGTNGGTAGCCAGTGAAGGGAGGCCAAGACTGGTGTAATGTGCTCTCTTTTGCGTGTGCTGGTTAGAAATCGGGCAGCTGCGTTCTGAACCAGTTGTAATCGTGCAATGGTGGCTTGACTGACGCCAAACAGAAGTGAATTGCAGTAATCGAGCCTAGATGTAATGAATGTGTGAATCACTGTCTCCAGGTGCTTTTTGGATAGTATGGGCTTCAGCTTAGACAGACGCCTCAGCTGGAAAAAACAGGATTTGACGATCATGTTTACATGACTGTTGAATACAGTAGTTTATTTTTGCTAGCATATCTTTTTCAATTTTAATGCGGTCCGAACCGCAACGTGGTCCCCCACACAAGTTATATCAAAATGGCCAGCCCGGCTCCGGGAAGTGTGCTATTACTTTTAATGACATTTGCAGTTACCATGGCAACATGTTTTGCTAACAAAGATGCCAAATTTCCCATAGGAAATGAATAGGAGAAAACTTTTCACAGAGACCGAGTAACATACGGAGCCATTTTGGTTCAACAAGCAAGGAAGGCACCTATTATTACCTGTTATCGCCTATTATTATTATTATTATTAATTAGTAATAATAATAATAATAATTAACATTAATTAATAATGTTTATAATTATCTATTTTAATATTAATAAATATTTATATTTATAATTAATACAGTATTTATAATTAATATTTGATAGTAATAATAATTATTAATGTGTTCGATTTTGATTATTTATCATTAATATTTAATAACAAATAGGCAATATATTAATAATTATTAATATTGATAATTAGTATTGATTATTAATATGTATAATCATTAATATTAATATTTATTATTAATAATAATTTACTAATATAAATAGGCGGTCCCCATCAAAGTATCGGAACTTTCTAGTTTGTGTTCCTCCTCCTCATCATCTGCAGCCTCACTGAACTCCTCTCCTGTGGTTTCATTCATTTCATATGAAGGTTTACCTTGAAGAGGACATAGAACACAAATCAGTATTACTACAGTAAAGGTGACAACACTAGAAACTTTAGACAGTTTATTTCACAATAACACAGATGTCCACTCTGTCTAAACTCAGACTACGTTGCATACAAAATATAAACCCGACTTAAACTAGACTGACCCACTTCTATGAACTAATCATGAAAAAACATGAGTACACCTGGACAAAATCATGGCAAAAATGTATGGCACAACACCAACAAACCAAATTTAGGAACTCAGTTTGGAAATGTCTGGAACAAACCAGCAGGTATCTTGTGATACTGGAGAAAGTTGTATCAGGAAGTCTCACCGCTGATATACAAGCCGTTCGTCTCCTTTTTGTTTGGTCCTTTGCGTGGTTTCCTGGTGAGAAAACAATGAAACCAAAGTCCGTTTTCAACCTTTTTATTGTTAGATATTTATCTAGACGGGCCCTGGGGTTTTTGATCTGCTCAGAGACGAGATTATAATGAAATTATGACCCAGTTCTGACTGGGTTAAACTGGGCTAGCAACTCTTAAAAAGAGTCTCCCAGGGATTCAATATCTGTCAAGGAATACAGTAGTTCATTTTTGCTCGCTGCATCACGTAGAAAGGCTTTTGAAGCGCAGTCTCATTTTTCCTTACACGTCAAATCACGTAAGATCTGTTGAGATCAAAAAGGCGTTCAATACAAGATCAACTGGTGGGCTCCAGCTGATCTTGTATTGAACGCCTTTTTGATTTATCATGTCCTGGACGACTGAGAATCTTCATCAGCATCTGTTGAGATCACACTTGGTCACGCCCACTCATACACATGACAGGTTGATCTCCCCCATGGATCTCCCCTTCTGCAAAAGGAGAAGTCTAGGGCCTTATAAATCTGTAATGACACGGGACATCACCCCTTCCGGTTTATGATTGCATCATAAACCGGACAGGCCATCACTGTAGACTGTAACCTTTTCCTGCCTTGGTTTTAATACAATTGGTAAAACTGAATTCATGTTTCCTTGTTGTTATGGTTAGTGTGAGTTGCAGCTTCTGAGGGAGGTTCGAGCCGGGAAAAGAGACGTGGGCTGGAGGCGTGTCCTTGGATCTGAGGGGGCCTCTGGGTAGCCAGGGACCCGTAGCCAGCACAGCATCTAACAGCTTGGTGTCTGAAACGCCGGTCTAGATGTGGTAGCTCATTTCTTATTGTTTAATGGTGACACAGTGGCAGGTGACCGAGTCTGAGCAGACTGTTTCTATCCAGCTTTCAACGAGAGATTACATAATTAACAAACTAAGTTCAAAAACAGGGGTATGTAGATGAATCTAACAAATTAGTCTTGCATCATGTGAAAGTAGTCCATAGATTCTTGACAGTTTGTTTTAAGCATTTAGGTATAAAATTCTAAAACATTTTATAAAGGAAACCTTGTTTTAAAAGTAGCCATTGTTATGTCTATGTATGTCATGCATGATTCTAATCGTTTATCTAACAAGGTTGAGTCAGGTCTACCTGGATTAATGAGCATGCATCAGGACACTTAAAGAATATAATTTGCAAAGCTGCATTCAACAAAGAAAAACATTTTTTTAGAATTTTGTTTCTTCGTTATTTATTATTTATCATAGGTGTTTAAAATACAGTATACAGTAGTCATTTGCAAAATAAGGCTAAGTACTGACATGCTGTATATAGTACTGTGTTGATTTAAAAATTAACACATGGCCATTGGAATGGCCCAATTGGCCGTTCCAAATGCTTACAATGAAATAAAAAGGTAGAACATGTATAAGTGTCTACTGCATAAGTCCAAAAAAACAAGTGGTAGTAATAGAATGTAGTAAAATATATTAAAATATGTTGTTGTTTTTTGAAGATGTAACTTGCGTAGTTTGAATTAGGTGTTGCCTAATTGGTCATTAATTTTTATTTTAAAAATATCTTATATTCTCATGTAAAGCAAATGGGGAGTGGTGGTGCAGAGGTTAGAGAAGGTGGGCCAGACTTAGGAAGATGTAGGAAGGTTTCCGGTTCAACTCCCGGGACTGACAACCTCAAAATATGGGTGGAAAAAAGTGGAGCACCCACACCTGCCCCTCATTTGTCCCACTCTGGTTGAACAAGGTCCTTAACCCCCACCATCTGCTCCCCCAGGTGCCCTGGATAGCAGCTCTCTGCTCCACAGTGTGGTAGCTCGGTGGTCTGTGGTTGCGTCAGGAAGGGCATCCGACGTAAAAACAATTGCCAAATCTTAGTGCAAGTTAGCTCACTGTGACAAACCCTGAAGAAGTGGGCAGCTGAAAAAACTAATAAAAAAATATTCTCATATAAAGTGCTCACAATGGCCATCATCTATTTTCATACACCACAGACCACAGTTAAATGAAAAGCATTGTCCCGAATATTTTCCTATTGTGATACCAATCAGTCAAACTTCTACCCATGGCCTAAAGACTATTTATGTGGCCTTGTAATGGAGTTGCCACCTACCCAGGGTGTACTCTGCCTCACGCACCATGACTGCTGGACATGGCCACCAACAACCCGAAAAGGAAGAAGCAGGTAAAGACAATGGATAGATGGATGGATGTTGCAGAGAATATGCATGTAATGTATTTACTTGAAACTAGGATAACTGAAACAGCTGTAGCAGTAAGTTGGGCTGTACTGTACATGATACGAGAACAAAAACAAACACTGTTAGGTAAATAGAAAGCTCTTTAGTCACTGAAAGGACCTAATGGAGTGGAACTAAAAGCTTTATTGCTCAGACTTTGAGTCACCACAAAGCTGTGTGGCGTGTGCTTTGATATTGTGTCCACCTCTGTGCACAATAGATCGCCACTACAAACGTTGCCTGTTTATTTTGGTATAATGCAGTTTTTGTGTGCATGTAGTGTCTCAACAAATATTGTGTGTATTTGTGTGGGAAGAGCTGTTAAGACACATCTGCTCCTAAGCAAATAGTGCCCCACGGTGACTGCTGTAAAAAGGAAAGCTATTTCCAGGTAGACATGTGAAAGCTTTTTGCTGCTCCATGCAGGGCCCGTTTAGTGCCAGTATAAAGGACAAAACTGGTAAATACAACATCAAGGCTATGAACGAAATGTGAATTGGTGGTTTAGTATGTTTATTTTACTCTTTGAATAAGATTGAAGTACATGTATATGATATCTTATTTCTACTTTTCTGACCACTGTTAAGTTTTTACAGCTACATGTTTTATTATTTAATAAATATTGTATTCATGCATACAGTATACTGTAATGTCCTCCTCTCAAGTCCTGAGCCAGACCATGAGTTCCTGTTCCACGTTCTGTCCTGAGGTCACTAGATGGCGTCGTACAACCACAAATGGTAAAATGGTAAATGGAGCTTATTTATATAGCGCTTTCCAGCCCCTGTGAGGAGCCCCAAAGCGCTTTACAATACCAGCCATCCACCCATTCATTCAGACATTCATACACCGGTAGTGTGTAGCAATATCCCTGATGAGGCTCCAGGCGTATAAAAGGCTTATTTATATAGCGCTTTCCAGCCCCTGTGAGGAGCCCCAAAGCGCTTTACAATACCAGCCATCCACCCATTCATTCAGACATTCATACACCGGTAGTGTGTAGCAATATCCCTGATGAGGCTCCAGGCGTATAAAAGGCATCTGATGACTTCCCTTTGATGCTGGAGCATTACCCTGCTGATAGCCTTTTGTTAAACCTCCAGGCTTGTGATGTTTCCAGTGTACCTCCTGAAACTAACCTGATTCCCTTGTGAAACTCTGGAAACCTGCTTGTGTACTCTAACCACACGCCCTGCTGATTCTACTGGACCATCTCATGTTTGTACATGATATTGGAACCAACTAAGAACTCAGAAGGTACTGATCAATCTTCTGCTATTGTATTCTGGATCTGACCAGTCTCCTTGCTCTCCACTTGAGATTTCCTGAATTAACTGTCAAAAAACACTGAATTGATTCTAGTGTGTCTGAGTTGTTCATATTCAGTCCCTGTGACGCCAACAGTAGATCATACACTTCTGCTACATGACTGAGAAGGGAAGCCAAAACCCTGAGCTACAAGACTCAACATGCTTCTTAATTTGTAACAGGGGGGGGGGAATTGGTTTTGGTTTTAAGATTTTTTTTTAGCCATACTGTACTGGTAAGAATTATAGCCTTTGTAAAAACTCAGTTTTAACAAACTCAGTTTTAACATAATGTCTAATGAGTTTGTACCATCTCTTTTTAGTGTAAAAAAAAAAAGAATATATAATAAACATATAATAAAGAAGATATATTAAATAATACAGTGGCATTTGAAAGTTTGTGAACCCTTTAGAATTGTCTATATTTCTGCAAAAATATGACCTAAAACATCAGATTTTCACAAAGGTCCTAAAAGTAGAGACCACAGTAAAATAGATTAAATATGTTTGTCATTTATTGAGGAAAATTATCCAATATTACACATTTGTAAGTGGCAAAAACCTCTAGGATTAGCAGTTAATTTACCGGTAATGGTGAAATTAGAGTCAGGTGTTTTCAATCAGCGGGATGATGATCAGGTGTGAGTGGACATGCACCCTGTTTGATTTAAAGAACAGGGATCTATCAAAGTCTGATCTTCACAACATGTTTGTGGAAGTGCATCATGGCAGCAACAAAGGAGATTTCTGAGGACTTCAGAAAAAGAGTTGATGATGCTCATCAGGCTGGAGAAGGTTACAAAACCACCTCTAAATAGTTGACTCCACCAATCCACAGTCAGACAGTTTTTTAACAAATGGAGGAACTTCAAGACTTTACAGCTGTTTTTCTTACTTGGAAAGTTAGATTGCTGACAAACCTACACTTTAAAAATCCAACATGGCTGACTTGTATATAAAAAACTGTTAAACCCTATTTATGTTCACACTGGGAAGTTCAGCTTCATCACTTTCAGTTTCCTATAGATGTAGCAATATGTCATTTTATAGAAATTTTTTTTTTGGTCAATAAAACACAGTAAAATGGGCTCAGATGATTTAGTCCAGTTTTTTAATACCTATTCTGCCCACATAAACCCAAAGGCTGTATCTCAATGGATAATCGTGTAGCTTCCTCTGCTGGTGGTGTGGTCACACCGAACAGCGTTTCAACCTCCAAAAAGCTCGTCACGCACGCAAGTGGACGCACTTGGTGTCGGGACCTACTTGGACCAGAAAGCCAGAACGCGAAACTGCTGCGGGGTGTGTGGGAGGAGCTTACCGGTATACAGAGTCCTGCGCACAGAGTCCTGCGCACTCCGCCAGGCGAGGAGCTTTTTATTTCCGTCTCTGTGGAGCAGACTTGACTGGTCGTGAAGGACTTGTCGCGAACACACAGCTACAATGAGTTTCTCTTCCATAGTACACGACCTCGCGGGTCTTTTCTGTGTCCCACAAACAATACGTCACATAGTGCGCGCGCCCCCTCGTTTCCGCGTCACATAGGGACTCTCCCCCTCTCTTCTCCTCCCGACTCTCCCTGATTGGTTGACACACCAACCAATCAGGGAGAGTTGAGCGGCGTTTGAAAGTTTGAACCGCGAAATCTTCAGCATGTTGAATGCGCGGTTTGGAGGCTGAAGCCGGTTCACGTGCACGGAAAACGCTTTCCAGCACGCCCAACACGCACGCGACGTGACGCCCGATGCCAAGACGTGGCTGGAAGCGCGTCCCCCATTGACTTTATATATAAACTGGACGCTCCTGCGGCTGAAAAGCTGTTCGGTGTGATCACA
>JBBPBX010002408.1:74306-86247 GCA_038048925.1 Garcialebias charrua | reverse complement strand
GGGGGGGGGGTATGAGGGAGTAGTGTTGCGAGGGTTAATGAAGTTGAGCTTGTGTTCAGAAAGTCACTGGATCAAGCCCCCAGACTGACGACATCAAAATGGGGAAGGGAAATGTGAAACACCCACACCTGCCTCCACCCTTGTTTGCTCCACTCTGGGCCCTTGAGCAAAGACCTTCACCCCAACATCTGCTCCACTGGGCACCCTATTTGGCAGCTCTCTGTTCCACACAGAGGGCTGTGGTAGCTCGGTGGTCTGTGTGGCGTTGGCTTCCGAGCTAATTAAACATCATAAGCTGATCACGCTTGCTTGTTTCAGTCCATATTGTGCATAAGGGCTCAAACAAAATATAACTTTATTTTCACATGTTATATATTTTTTATCCTTGCCTCCTTCTGTTTTAGTCTCCACTACAACCGATGTATGCCATTCACCCAGAATGTTTTGCACCGGTAAATTATGGCAACATGCTAAAGTGAAAAATGTAATAAACATATCATTTTTCTAATTAATTAAGAGTTTTCACATGCCAAAAACAACATATTTTTATAGAATATAGAAATAACAACATAATAAAGCCAAGACGTGAAAGTAGTCATACATCTTTTTAACCTTTTGTGATGAAAGAATAAACCAGTTTTTAGATTAATGTTTTCATAACAGATGTGTTAAGTGAATGTTGCTGAAGAACACAAATTTAAAAAAATAAACATGCCATAGCGTAGGTTTAAACACATATCTTTGCCAAACCCTCGGGCCATGTTGGGAGCAGAGATATGTGCCTGGCACATGGGCTGTCTCCGCTCCGATTCCTCCCCCTCTACCAGTCATAATCTGCGTAAGTCATCCTTGATTAACCCCCACTGAATGACTCTAATTACAGCCAATTAGCCAGGGCAAAACGAGACGCTCTCTATGCACATGAACACGACGGAGGGGTAAATTGACGGATGGAGGGATGGGACTGGGTTGGAACAGAGGTGTGAAGAGCCGAGAAAGTGTGGGATGATTGAGGGGCTGAGGTGCTCCGGGCATGAGAAGAGCGCTGAGATGTGGTAGGAGGGTTTGGAGAGAAATAATGAGGGGGATGAAAGAGACGGAGGGTGGCAGAATCTAAAGAAGCCACAACAGCTTGATGACTATCCAGCTGTGCAGCGCAGCAGCCAAGCAGTCATGTAGAAATACTCATGGCAATAAAAGATTTCTTCATTCCCGGGTGGACACGCTGTATAAACAAAACTTATACAAAAACTTACACAAAACTTATTTCTTGGCATTCAAGTCTTAATTAATTTTAAAAAAGCATGTAGATGGTGTTGAAATTTAAAAGAAAGCCACCAGTCAAAATCTGTATCTTGTACTTGATAAGATCAGGACACAGGGTCTCAAAATGCTTTCTGCATAACATATACAGTATATATAAACATAAATATATAAACATAATATATATATATATATATATACATATATATATATACATATATATATACATATATATATATATACATATACATATACATATACATATTATTATTATTATTATTATCATGAAAGAGCATGCAAACTCTACCCAGAAGGGCCCTCTTTCCGGGATTTGAACTGGCGACCTGCTCGCTGAGAGGTGGCAGCTTTACCAACTGCTTCACAGTGTCGCCATTAAATTTTTTTATGAATCTATTTAACTCCTTGTGTTATTCTGCATGCTTGGGTGGTTCTCTTCTCAAAACCAGACAGATTTGTGTTTAAAACCTTACCATTAACTAATAGTCACCCCGTTTGTCTGTTAAAACAAATATGTCATGAACCACTGGATGGATATTAATGAAGAAAAAGTTTTAAAAAAATGTACAAAGTTTTTTTTTTAAACATCTTTGGTTAAACCTTTGGCATCAACTGTTAGAGTCATCCCAACTAACGGATTTTAGCCTTCACTATACATGTTTACGTTATACCTCGGTGAAACTTAAGAGATGTTAGCCTAAAATGTGGTGTGGTAGTAGCTGACAGTCATTCACAACACTTATTCCAATAGACCCTCAAGTCAATGCAATATCATACACCAAAATTAATTTAAACTAATTTAGGATTAATGTTATTTGCACGGTTTGACCAAAATGGCTATAACTCATCATAAGATGACCAAAGGGTTGCTCCATACCTCACAGTGCATAAGACATTTGTCCTTGCTCATATGGATGTGAGACATACTTTTTCAGATGGACATTTATACTCGAGAGAGACTGCAGCAGACATCTGGTAAGTGCTTTCAATGCCTGTGTCTCTGGCCCTGTTTACACGAAAACCATTTCTGGTGAAAATGGAAGTTTTGTTGCATTTGTACCGTTCATTTACATGAAAATAGCGAATGTTTTCTCTGACAACGGCACCATTTGAGAACGAGATACGGAGTGCAATGGTTCAAAAACGTTCCGGTGTCCGTTGTCGTGTAAACAGTACAGATAGATCCTTTGTGTCAGGGAATCCCTGGCTTACGTGCAGTGTGACTCAAAACATGAGGACTTCATACAATCCACAGAAGAAGAAACTATCGACAATGGCAGATACCAGAGTATTCTTTGTGCTTCTGACTCATAAATTTATAAATCTAATTTCCCCGGACTGCTTTCAGTTTGGACATCACCTAGGCATTTGTTATGGCAGTTTTCTTGAGAGAGAAATGCTAGAACCTTTTTTTTTATGCATGTGCACTTAAGAGTTTCAAGTTTCAAAAGAACATAGCACCAACTAGTGGTGTGGCAAGGTGATTACACCTTTTCCATGTCTACCGTTAAAATGTTTTCATGTAAATGTGTTAATAGAAATGGGAAAATTTTCAGTTTTCATTGGATCGTTGCCATGTAAACAGGGCCTAAGTTTCCTTCCAAAAACTGGGACATCTCTTGGGCTAGCTCTACGAGTTTGGTGACTATAACATTTATTTGACTTTCTTTGGAAGCTTTGTTGGAAAGGTTGGAAAGAAGGCTGCCTTTAAAACAGCCTCAGCCAGCTGCTCCTAAGTGGGCCATCCATTATATTTACCCACTTCTTCCATTTTGGGTCACGGGGGTCGCTGGTGCCCATGTCCAGCAATCACTGTGCAAGGGGCGGGGTACACCCTGGACGGGTCGCAAGTCCATCACAGGGACTCATAGAGCCAAATAACCATTCACTCTCTAGCTCACACCTAGGGACAATTTAGAGTCACCAATAAGCCTAACATGCATGTTTTTGGTCTGTGGGAGGAAACCGGAGTACCCGGAGAAAACCCACGCATGCACAGAGAGAACATGCAAACTCCACCCAGAAAGGCCCCCGGACTGGGATTTGAACCAGGGACCTGCTCGCTGAGAGGCAGCAGCTCTACCAGTTGTGCCACCGTGCTGCCTCCTAAGTGGGCCAGTTGATGTGAAACGAGAGCCGTGTACTTCATCTTTTTTTTTCCGCATAACCACGACCAAAAAGTTCTTACCAATCACAAAATACTTGGTGCATACCCCATGCGGAGCATACCATACCATACCATTTTATTTATAAAGCACTTTAAACAGTGACAGGGCCAACCAAAGTGCTGTACAAACAGGCAAAGCACATAGCAACATATAGCAAAACGCAAAATCAAAATATAGAAACAAAGTAACAGCAGAATACATAATAGCATAATAACTTTGCAAATGTCAATGCTAGAAACCTTTAGTTTATTTTAGTTATACTTTTTATACTCTTTTTTTATACTAGTATGCAAAAACTCAGGACAATATTATGTTCATTAAATGTTTAATGTTTTAGTTTTAGAGTTGGTGTAAATTTTCATACTCTTATACCACTATGCAAAAAACTCAGGACAGTGTTAGTTTTACTATTTTATGCTTATGTCTATTATTATATGTTTCAGTGTTTCAATGTTTAGATGTTTACTGTTGCACCGAGGGACTGAGAGAAACGCAATTTCGGTCCTGTGTATGTCCTTTACTGTACATAATGCAGATCTGACAATAAAGTTGACTTTGACTTTGATAATGACTAACACAGTGTGATGCATACAGGTTCAACACAAATCATACAGCACGAACACAGAACAAGTTCTTGCAAAGCATTCAAGATCAAAATTGTGTAATTTTTGTCACACAACTGCGATCATGCTAGCAGAGTTCTCAATGTCATGCAAAATATAAATCAAGCCATGCGGTGTGTAATATGTATTCCTTCAACATTGGCCGGGCCTTCAATTTCATATGGACTTAGAAATATCATGAGTGACATGGGTCACCAAAATGTTGCATGCGATGAGTTCATCCCCTGTAAAAACATATATTTTTTAATGCGATGCAGTTCATTTGAACCAACTTTAACTGAACTTACATTCCCACTGCACTTCACCTCCACCTCAGTAAACTGAGGGAAAAACTGCACCGTTTAATAAACCCAGCCGCAGCGTCTGGATAAGCAGCCGTCTCAAACCCCCCAAATGATCTCTTGCACATAGAGGTCAAAAGTTGACGAGGAACCAGCTCTCCTTTCATCCTGCGAAACCGTCAGCGTCTCGCTGCGTTTTCCACAGGTATGTCACAACTTCAAAGGTTGCAAGTGCAATAACGTTCAGACGAAAGCGCCGCCGCCTCTCTCTCCCTCGGCTGGCGCGCCGTCGTCGCTGTCGCACTTTGTTTTGCTTAAATGAAATGATTGAGTCCTGGCTCCGTGACACCGTTTCAAGGGGGGAAACCAGCCTCACATCGTTACCGGTGACATTAGCGGGTGACAGCGGCAGCCGCGGAGTCAGCGACGCACTGAGGTTCAAAGCCTTTTTGCACCACCAACAGATGAAACTAAATAAAATCACAGAGACAGGAGAGAAAAAAAAAACAGAGTAGGACTGGAGTTGAATTAAAGTAAGCGATAAATTAACCTTTTATCTTTTAACATTTAAATATTTAGAACCCACCTCATAGATGTTTTGCTTGTGTGTGTATGTCCATATACATCCATCCATTATCTTTACCCACTTCTTCCTTTTCGGATCACGGGGGTCACATTTCCGCCTAAAATTTGAGCAGCTTGTGCTATTGTAATGGAGATTATTTTCATGGCTCCGACTTCGTCCCCTCCCACAATAAAATGATTCGATTTAAAAACTTTTAGCATAAAACACAAATCGCTAGGCCCCTAATAAAAACTAAAAACTGTCCTCAAACGTCTCTCCTCGTGTTCAAACCCCTTTAGCTTGTTAAGCTCTTTCCCCCACTCAGAAGACCTCCCAAACAGCATCGTATATTTGCTCTTGTTCTCTTAAACACGACTTTAAAGGCTGTGGATGCAGAGATCAATAGTGTCGAAAAAAAACCATGTAGGGTTGCATTTCCTCTGTACTTCTCCAATCTCCCAAGCGCAGGAGCCATGTAGTCAGATACTGTAAATTCCTTTAAGATTATCGATTTAGGCTGCAGGTTGCGCAGTCCAGAGCCTCAACAACACCAGCTAACTGACCTCGGGGCACAGAGCAGTAAAGTGAAGCCTGTGCTGCAAACGTGGAGCATGAAGCGCTTTAAATAGTCACATGCACGGCTGAAATGTGTTGTGGTCATTTGATCTGCGGCAGTACAACAACACAAAGGACTACAAGGGTTGTGCAGACATATGATAGTCATGTGACATTAAGGTCGAACGCCAATATATGCCCTTTGGCTTTTAGCAGAAGAAAATAGTGAGTCTTTTTGTGTGGCTGTGTGTATTTTCAATGAACTGACTGCAGAGCAGTAAAAATAAAAGCCTGACATTTCTTAAAGGAATGAGCCTGCCACCTTCAACCAAAGTGATGAGATGAGAAGGAAAAGAGCTGCAGATGTTTTAACCTTGTATCGTCTTTTGGGGAAACATCAGCCACACATTTATTTTATTAATGTTTTTATGTATTTATTTATATTGGTGCAGTCAATGAAAATTAATTTTTTTGGCAAAGACTAGAATTCGTTTAACATTTTTTTTATCATATGGGTGATTCTTTTTTTGCGGCAACATTTTGGCTTCAAGACTTTTGAAAATAAAAAGAGTAATATTTTAAGTTTTAAATATTTTGTTACATCACTGACATGTTTAGCAATAAGAAATTAATAATGGTCAAGCTCAGGGCTGGATAAAATAATAATTACAGGTAAAGTAATAATTACATGTATATGTGATTACGTTTTACCTGAATTTCCACCCTGTTAGGTCCTTGTTACACCTTGTTTGGTTCATAAACCTAACAGGGTGGAACATAACAGGGTGGAATTTTTTTAGCTAATCTAGCTGTAGCTCTTTATGTGGTCAACATTTAGCTAGCTAACCTTCAACAGAATAGCAAACCTTTAATGACTAAATCTAATATGTTGTTTTTTAAATTCTACCGAATAAACATTTCCCACAATTTATCTTAACAGGGTGGAACTTTAAGGTTGACTCATACAGGTTTAATATATTTAAGATAAAAAAAAGTAAGGAGAGAGTGACAGATGAAGCTTACCTTGTTTTCCACGGTTGAATTCCCTCCAAAACCAATTGATGTCACTTCCTGTAAATGGCTTTTATGGAATTGTAGTCTTTTGAGGGCAAAAAGGAAACATTCTAACAGGGTGGAAAGTTACTACTGGGACATGTATAATATCAAGAAAATATCAAATAAAAAAATAGTTTCAACAGATTCAGTTTCATAATAAAATAAGGTTTAGTCCAGTCAATCAAATTATTGAAGAAATTTCTTTTTTAATTTAATTTTATTGTTTAAACTTATTGAGGAAATATTTTACACTGCACTGCGGACACAATAAAATTGACCATCTATGTCACCAAAAAGGTGTGTAAAGTACAAAATAATATTTTAAATGCATTTCATTTATATTTGAATGATGGCAAACATCTAAGTGTATAATTAAAATACTTTGTTGTAAATATTTGGCACATTTTAGAAAAAAATCAGGGTAAGAGAAACATGCGGACATGAATGTTGCCCCAAAAAAAGAATCACCCATATACAGGTAGTCCTCGACTTACGACGGAGATCCGTTCCTATGTGGCGGCGTAAACCGAATTCCGACGTAAGTCGGAATATACGTACATACTGCACCATATAAAATGGTAAATGGAGCTTACTTATACAGTATAGCGCTTTCCAGCCCCCTATGAGGGGCCCCAAAGCGCTTCACAGTACCAGCCATCCACCCATTCATACACACATTCATACACCGGTAGCGGTAGCCTGCCATACAAGGTGCTGCCTGTCCTACCGGGAGCAACTCGGGGTTAAGTGTCTTGCCCAGGGACACAACGAGGTATGCAGTGACCGGGGATCAAACCCGGGATGTTCCGGTCCTGAGCCGGCTGCCCTGCCTCTACACCATCTCGGCATATACATGTACAGTACAGTACTGTACAGTATTACTAAGCACTTAGCCTATCCTAACACAGTACCCTACATAATTATCAAAAAACACATACATTTGGGAACCATAATGAAGGGAAAAAACAGTTAGCCTACTTGGATGCTGGTGACACCGTCCACCTCGGTCCATCCTCCATATTCTCCATTTGTTTACGACGTAAAACCGCGTTCACAGTACAGTTTTATTTTGATTTTTGAGTGTCCATAGGACCAGACTTAGCTTTTTTAGAGAGTACAGTGAAGCATTCCTCCGCCGCTACGTTTACGCCATAAAACCGGAAACTGCGTAACTCGGCTTTTCAAAATCATAAAAAAAAAATGTTTTATGGGAGATGCGCCGTAACCACGAAACGTCGTAAATCGAGGACTACCTGTAAAGTAATGCATTCCTCTCAGTAATGTTTTACAGTAGTCCCTCGCTACTTCGCGGTTCGTTTACCGCAGACTAGCTCTATCACAGTTTTTCAAAATAAGATTGGACATGACACACAGGTCGGCTGATTGGTGGATGAGCCGCACAATCGGCATGGAATTTTTATTTAAAATAGTTTGTTTTAAATTATTCATCACCTGTATATAACATATGTAAATCCTTCACCTTATACGTACAGTACTGTATTTTACCAAGCACTTAGCCTATCTTAACACAGTAACCCTACATAATTAACAAAAAACACACATACATTTGGGAGTCATAATGAAGGAAAAAAAGAGTTAATAACCTACTGGTATGCTGGTGAAGCCGTTCCTCCGTCCCTCCTCCATATTCTGTATTGCGTTCACGTCGTAAAACTGCCATCCAGCTCGGTCCATCCTCCGTACGTATTTGTTTATGACGTAAAACCGTGTTCTCAGTACACACAGTAACAGTAAATTGTACTATGTACAGTTTTGTTTTGTTTTTTGAATGTCCAGAGGACCAGACTTAGCTTTTTTAGAGAGTACAGGGCAGCTGTAGCCTCCGCAGCTAGTAAAACTGGAAACCGCGTAACTCGGCTTTTCAAAATAAATTTTTCAAAAAAAACCCCACTTTTTTTTAATGGGAGGTGCGTCATAACCGCGAAACGTCGTAACTCGAGACCGTCGTAAGTTGAGGACTACCTGTATATAAATCCTATAGTTAGGGTTAGATTGAGTTTCCTGAGCTATACCTTAGAGCAGATGGTGAGAGTTAAGGGCCTTGCTAAAAAGCCCAGAGTGGGGCAAATGAAGATGGAAGCAAGTGTGGGTGTTTCCCCTTTCCCACCTAAATTTGTTTATGTTGTCGGTCAAGGGGAGTTGAACCGGCAACTTTCTGATCACAGGCCCACCTTCTCTAACCTCTGCACCACCACTCTCTAATATCATCTACGGTTGATAGTCATGCAAAAAAAAAAAAATAGACGACAAATCTCTGAGCTCAAAGAACAAGGCTGAAGCTAACGTTGGATGGCCATGATCTTCGGGCCCTCAGGGGCCACTTCATTAAAACCGGTCTGATTCTGTTCTGGTCATCACTACACAACTTGTCCTTCAGAAATTACTTTTGGTCCTGGGAGTTATTTGCGCCAACCAGGGAAAGGGTCTTCCTGGGGTCTCGTGTCCCAGCCTATGCCAACTCTGTCATGGTTGCCCAACTAGACTTGCATTCTCATAAAACGTACAAGAATGAGATATAGCCATTATCTCCCACAACTGCTCTCAGCTTCTTAACATTCACAGACTGTTGTAAGAAGAAGAGGGGAGGTTTCAAAGAGACAAACATGGACCTGTTGGTACCATCAAAGTTTTTTTTTTAAATCCCAGCATATTATTAGTTTACTTTGTTCCAGTGAATAAAATGCATTTGAGATTTGCAAATCATCGCATTCAGTGTTTCACATTTTACCCAGAATCTCCACACCTGTATGACAACAGTTGAGTGTTTACAAATCCCCCGTACAATAGCGCACTTATCAAAATGGCTCTGATGTTCAATGCCCCATACGTGATGTAAACGAGCGCGTCACGGGGCTTTGGACTGATTTAGCGAAGCTACACAAACAGTGAACGTGTTCCTTGCTCTCGAAGTGCGACGTCTATTTATTTAGTAGAAAAGCATTAGCGCCTAAATTGTTGTCGGAAATAGAGGCGGTTCACGTTAACAACGTTGTCCGATGCCAATAACGCTCTGGGCGTCGGCGTCCCTGGTCATTATGGCCATTTCTGCTCCATTATTTCAACACCAAATCACCAAATCCCCCTTTTCAATACATCTTAACCCCCCCTCATTGCTTGCTTCCGCTGCGGAGCTTGCACTTCAGACTGCTCGAAAATGAGCTTGCTTTGCCAGGCCGGCAGCTAGCCAGACCAATCATCCATCTGCAATAATAGAAATCTTCTGGCTGATGATAGACTGAGGCAATCACCGGGCCGGCTGAGTGGGCTCTTCAGTCTGGCCTCTCCACCCCTGCTGCTGGTTGATGGCGGAGAAGAGCCAGGGGATGTTGGCATGGCTAATTTGGAGGTAGCTAGTAAACCGGATGGCTAAGGGCGGAGGGAAAAGGACACGGAGAAAATGTAAACAAACAACACAACACTTGGAGGGTTTATCTCTTAAACAGGTGGATTAATTTTTGGCAAGAACCTCTTATATTATTTCCTGCCGTTCATGTCAGATAAATATAAAAATGTTCACACCGTTTAATTCAACAAGTGGGTGATAAATACTACAGCCTGCTGAGGATGTTTGTGTGTTCTGCTGCTCACCGATTAAAAAAAAAATCTGTACAGGATCCAAAATGACTAATTAGGAATCTTAAAAAAGGTTGAGTGTTTAAAGCTTAGATTCTGACATTTATCCATTATCTTTACCACACCTAGGGACAATTTAGAGTTACCAATCAGCCTAACATGCATGTTTTTGGTCTGTGGGAGGAAGTACCCAGAGAAAACCCACGCAGGCACGGAAAGAACATGAAAACTCCACCCAGAATGCCCCCCCTGTCGTGATAAGAACCGGTGACCTTCTTACTGAGAGGTGGCAGCTCTACCAGTTGAGCCATACATACCAAAACTTAAAATGTTCTTCTTTTGGAGATCCCAAACTGTTTTTTCCTGTGTTTGCTCTGTCAATAGAAGAAAGTTTTGTTATTGTTCTGTGTATCATGAATATCGTGACTTGTAAGACCCTAGACCAGGGGTCTGCAACCTGTGGCTCTGGAGCCACATGCGGCTCTTTGGTTCCTCTGCAGCGGCTCTTTCAAGGTTTGACCAAAATGGACAAACCACTGCCAGTTTAACAGTTTCATGTCATTTATTTTGCAAATTTGTGAATTCTAGTACTAAGACAAGGAATAAAACATACTTTAACTTTATGCTTTATTTCTTTAAAGTAGGATACTTAATTTTTCCACAATTAAAAAACAACCTTAGACCTGCATAGTTCATTGTTCAAATTTCCACCCATCCATTATCTTTTACCTGCTTCTTCCTTTTCAGGTCACGGGGGTCACTAGTGCACAAATTCAGCTATCATGGATCTGGTAACTCTCAGTCTTATAAAATTATAAAATGTGACTGCCTTGAACAAATAAAACTTACATTTGATATGCAAACGGAAATTTGTTCATAATTGAGCTTGCTGTCTCTCAATTTGTGTCACCATTGTTTAAATTATTTTTTTATGAAAATAAATCTTTCTTTACAAAAATCCTGTCTTTTCCTTTGTCTTTAAATATCAATGAAAATCATTAGATGTTTTTAGTTTTATGTCACTCCTACTGGCCTGAAAAGCCTCCTGCAACAAACTTAAAGTGGTCCACGGGCCACCAGTGGATGATCATAGTTTCTGTAAGTTTTGTGGCTCTGGACATTTTAATTTAGTGAGTGAAGGGACAGAAATGGCTCTTTGGATCATAAAGGTTGCAGACCCCTGCCCTAGACACTGGCTGAAATTAACTTCTTTTGTAGGATGGCGAGGCAGCATGGTGGCACAGGTGGAAGAGCTGCCACGGCTCTCACCGAGCAGGTCGCAGGATCGAATATGGGCCTAGGGGACCTTTCTGTGTGGAGTTTGCATGTTCTCGCCATGCATGTGTGGGTTTTCTCCGGGTACTCCGGTTTCCTCCCAAATAAAGCATGCACGTTAGGCTGATTGGTGACTCTAAATTGTCCCTAGGTGTGAGTGAGAGAGTGAATGGTTGTTTGACTCTTTTGTCTCTATACGTCTCTGTGATGGACTGGAGACCCGTCCAGGGAGTCTCATGCTTCCATTCACAGGGACTGCTGAATATAGACACCAGTAACTCCAAGAATTAAAAAGAAAGAAGCGGAAAAAAGACGATGGACAGATGGATGAACAGCAGTAATCTTCATCCTGATTCTTGCTCAATAATCCAGGTAGAAAAATCCAACAAGGTTAAGTGAGGTCCTTTGGCTTGTTTCTATTTGTTGAAATGTTTTGTCTTTCATACAAAAGACTTCATCCATTGGATGAAAGAAGAAACGTTTTTGAATACATTAACGTAATACTGTTTTGTATGTATAAATATATGTATGTATATATATATA
>JBBPBX010002408.1:63056-73870 GCA_038048925.1 Garcialebias charrua | reverse complement strand
ATAAGTGAAGCGGTCACACCTGTCTCCACCCTCATCTGCCCCACTCTGGGCCCTTGAGCAAGGCCCTTAACCCACACCATCTGCTCCCCCGGGAACCCTAGATATCAGCTCTCTGCTCCACACAGAGGGCTGTGGTTGCTCGGTGGTCTGTGGTTGTGTCAGGAAGGGCATCCGGCGTAAAAACAACTGCCAAATCTTCGTGCGACTAGATCGCTGTGGTGACCCCTAATGCAGGGAAAAAAGCCGAAAGAAGAAGAATAAATAAATATATATATATACAGTGTATATGTATATATATTTACATATATATATATTTTTTTTTTCTTCTTTCGTCGTAAGAAGACGAAAGACCTACGACGCCTGCGACCCATGGCAATCCAGACCTACGAACGTATCATATTTAATAATTTAATAAAAATATAAAAAAATAAATAAAAAAAAATCGTTTTTTTTGTGTGTTTAAATGTTATTAATTTCATGTGTACAGCACTTTGTTGCAGCTGTGGTTGTTTTAAAGGCTTTATAAATTATATTTTTAATAAAAATTATAACTTTTTGTCATGATTGCGCAACTTCCGGCCGTTCCAGGAAATGCCCCGGCAGCCATTTTAGGTAGTTCTGTTGTCCCGGTAGCTGGCTGTGAGCACTGTGTTTGTTCCAGGATTGCCTCATATAGATAAATTACAAAGCTGGAATTGCTCTGTGAACTCTGTGGACGTTTCAGCCTGGAGCAACAGCCACGGATCGATCACTGATCGCTCTGTCATCGCGCCAGACCGCCGCGCGAACACCAGCTCATGGCCTGGCTAATAGGCAGCTAGCAGAAGCTAACACAGGCCTCGAGCAGCAGCCGCGGTTCGCCGTGCTGCTCGGCCCGACAACATCAACGCATGTCAACCTAAGATGTCAGCTTTGACCATCTCAAAGTAAGAAATTATATTTTATTTTACAGTATTGAATGTGCTGTGCTGAATAGCAATGTTTAACATTACTGCCCACTACTGTACATGCTGTACAGTTACTGTGTGTGTTTATGGATGAATGTGTGGTGTAATGTGTTAGATAAGTGTTTGTAAATAAAGTTCTGTGCATGTTTATGGCCCAGGATGTCCGCTTGTTCAGTCTCATGCCGATAAATTTGTGTGCGGCGCTCCATTAGCGTTATTTCCGCGATGTACGAACGTAATCAGGACCTACGAACAAGACGTTATTTTCACCCCCGAGCTACGACAGAATCGAGCTACGAACGGTCCTTAGGTCCGGAACTCGTTCGTAGGTCGGGGGTTTGCTGTATGTTTGTGTTGATAAACGAGTGTTCGTAGTAGCGCTAGCATAAATTTTCCGACTTACGACCGAAAATCCGGACATACGAGCAACACGTGTTTCGGGTTCCGACGTACGAGATTTCGTGTTACGAGACAGTCGTAGGAACGGAACTCGCTCGTAAGTCGGGGGACTACCTGTACTCTAGTTTCCTCCCACAGACCAAAAACGTACGTTAGGCTAAATTGCCCCTAGATGGGAGAGTGAATGGTTGTTTGTCTCGTTTGTCTCCATGTGTCCCTGTGATGGACCTGAGACCTGTCATGTGTGTCTCCCGCCTCTCACACAGTGATTGCTGGATATGGGCACCAGTGAACCCACTTACCCGAAAAGGAAGAAGCGGGTTAAAGATAATGGATGTATGGATGATTATAAAGACTAGAACAAAACAAAGGGCTGTTGTGGTAGCAAAAAAGATACAAAGCAAGAAAAAAAATGAGGACACATGAAGAACCATCATTCCAAGATCTCACATGATCAGTTAGCTTTCAGAGTTTACGTCCAGTATCAGCCTCAGCTGTTGCCACCAAGTTTTAGCTCAATATCTTCAAACCAGACTGAGAGACAGTACAGCATCTTTTCTGTTGGTTAAGTTCACTTTGCTCTGCCAGCCATCTTGAATTGAGTTAAACTAAAATTTTAAAAGGTGGTACAAATACTTTCTGAAAGTTTTATTGAATCCAGTGATGGTGGGCAACGAAAAAAATACATTTGATGATGTCTCTTGGAAATTCAATAGATACTTTTATTTATTTATTTATTCCAAATTTCATCTGGTCTGGCCTGAACTGAAGTGATCTTATCTTGGCTAATCCCCATCAGTGGTTAGTCTGCAAAGATGATCATGTGAAGAGGCTTTTATTGAACCGTGAGGGTCAATATGTGGTAAGGCAATAATCTACCAGATCTGAAATTAATTTTTGTCATCCTAAATCTGCAACTACTTACAAATCATTGGAAAAATGTGTGCTCTCACTAATTTACATCGAAGAAATATTCCAATTTTAGATTAAATGTCCAGTTGTTTTTATGAAAGAGGCATTTACTAAGCCTGAAAAGCATAACTCAAAGGTACTCATATGGTTATCCATTAGCTTAGCCTGGACTAAGACTTTTTCCTCTTTTTTCATTCACCATGACTGAAGTCACGGCATTTATCTTTTCTACATTGTGGATTGGCCTAAAACCACACGTAAATTCAATCCGGCATATTAAAGCTGCAGTATGTAGCTTTTTTTTATGAACATATTTCTTCACTCTGTCACTACCTCCTGACAGACTGATGTTAGCCAGGTAATCTCTGAAAAAAATTTAAAAAAAATATTGTCCCCTTGCTTCTCCAGGTGGTAAATAAGCATTTCTAAAAAGAAAAGGTGACCCGCCATTTTCCAGCCAATAAAAACAGAGTTTGTAACCAGCCAATAAAAACAGAGCTTGAATTTGAATCAGCCAATAAAAACAGAGCTTGAATTTGAAATTCAACAGACCACAAGGGGGCAGAGCCACATATGGCTCTGAGGGGGAGGGATCAGAATGCTTTGCCTGTTGAAAATATTTCTAACTGTTTCTAACATCAGAAAGCATACGCCTATTCTCTTAAAGAAGCACGCTCCAAATATTATTCTAACATCATCAACACCTGCCCTGGAAACTCTAAACAGCTCTTCTCCACAATCACTCGTCTGCTTAATCCCATTAAGCAAACTCTTGAGGACTCTGCTCAAAAATGCGACCTGTTTCTTTCATCTTTTAAAACCAAAGTTGACACTATCAGATCTCAGCTCCACAACCTCCCCGTTCTCAGTGTGCCACCCACCCGTCTGCATTCTGGGACCCTAAACAGCTTTGACGAAGTTGTTCAGAGTGAGGTGGAGGCCATCATCAAGAAAATGAAGCCTTCATCCTGCGCCCTGGATCCTTTCCCCTCGTCTCTCATAAAAACCAATCATTCTGCAATAGGCCCACTTATCACTCAAATAATAAATCAGTCTCTACAATCTGGTCATGTTCCACTGCCTCTAAAAACCGCCATCATTAGGCCTCTTCTGAAAAAATCTAATTTGGATCCCGACATTTTTTCTAATTACCGCCCAATTTCACACCTCCCTTTTCTGTCTAAAGTGCTGGAAAAAGCTGTTGCTGCTCAGCTGCAGGATCACCTACAACAACACTCTCTGTATGAGAAGTTCCAGTCTGGATTCAGGGCAGCTCACAGTACAGAGACTGCATTGCTGAGGGTTACCAATGATGTCCTCTTGGCTGCTGACACTGGCTCTCCCTCCATCCTTGTCCTCCTTGACCTCACTGCAGCCTTCGACACTGTGGACCATAGTATCCTCCTCCACCGTCTTCATGTGGAGGTCGGTCTCTGCGACACAGTCCTGGACTGGTTCAAATCTTTCCTCTCCAATAGGCTGGAATGTGTTAGTCTTGGCAACGCCACGTCCCAGACAGTTTGTGTCTCCTGTGGTGTCCCTCAGGGGTCGGTTCTGGGGCCCCTGCTGTTTTCCCTTTACATGCTGCCTTTAGGTCAAATTATTAATCAGTTCAACATTTCTTTTCACTGTTATGCCGACGATACACAGCTTTACATCAGGACTGGAGCATCCTCATCTTCCACCTTGTCATCTCCATCTTCACTCACTGCCCTCTCTGCCTGCCTGGAGGCAATTAGGGCATGGATGAATCAGAACTTTCTTCAATTAAACTGCTCCAAGACTGAGGCCATACTGATTGGCACCCCTCACCAGGTACAAACATCTCCTATAACAACACTTTCCTTTTCTGGACAAGACATCCCCCTCTCCACCTCTGTTACTAATCTTGGAATAAAAATGGACTCCAATCTTACATTTGAAAATCACATTAAGCATCTGTTTAAAACTTGCTTCTTCCATCTTCGAAACATCTCCAGACTTCGCCCATCCCTAACTTTTTCCGATGCTGAGAAGCTCGTCCATGCTTTTGTCTCCTCCAGGCTCGACTACTGCAACTCCCTGTTTATTGGAATCCCTGGCAAAAACCTTCAGAAACTTCAATATATTCAAAACAGTGCAGCAAGGATCTTGTTGAGAGTTCGTAAATTTGAACATATTACGCCCATTCTCCATAACCTTCATTGGCTTCCTGTCGCCTACAGAATTCAGTACAAAACTGCTCTCATTACACATCAATGCTTACACGGAACTTCACCAGATTATCTGAAGGATATTCTTATTCCATACTCATCCACCCGCTCGCTGCGGTCACAGAACAGCAATCTCCTTCACATTCCGAGAACCAAATTAAGGACCATGGGAGACCGGGCTTTCAGTGTGGCTGCCCCCCGTCTGTGGAACTCTCTTCCTGACTGTCTAAGAGCCCCACAGTCTGTGGTTGACTTTAAGAGCGGCTTGAAGACCTTCCTTTTCGACCAAGCATACTCTGCCTCCTCATGATTCTACTTTTGATCTTGGCTGATATTGTTATTGATTTTAATTGTTTTATTATTTGTTTTATTGACATTTAATTCTGTTGCTCCTTGTAGCACTTTGAGATTTTCATTAATGAAAAGTGCGTTATAAATTGAATTCATTATTATTATTATTATTATTAACTGCTGCAGTTCTACAGAAACTGCATACTGAACCTTTAAGTTAATAAGTACAAACACATGGACAACGTATCATCCCTCCCCGCTGGTACATTATCACACCTGACAGTCTCTGAATAACATTAGCAAAGATGCCCCGGGAGGATTGTTTTCCAACACCCAACCCCCCGTCACTGAATCCAGCCTCAAACCCGTGAATTCGGTGCACACTAAGCCTTAACACCGATCGCTGATGTGGTGGGCGTGCTGTCAATATCAGCCCATTCACTGTGAGTGAGCAAATCTCTCCTTGACATGGCCAGCCATGCGAGTAATAGCTAGGATTAAGATAGGAAAGTACACACATGAATATACAAAACAGAGTGAGGCGCAGGCAGATCCGAGGCAGCGGCCCAGGGAAATGACTTCAGGCCTCATATGTGAATAGAAACAAGATTGACTGGAAGCTTGGACATGAAAAGACTCATTCACTGCCAGCGAGCATGATGACGAGTGACGCGCTCGTGCTTATGAATCCATCAAAGTAATTTACCCCGTTGTACAATTACATGCGAAGGGAGGCCGTGGAGTTGATTATGTTCTGCTGCGGCAGAGAGTTTGTGTGTATCTGTAGCTCTTGCTTTCAAACAATGCACTCATCTTCTGCTTTGCTGCAAACAAGGTCATCTCTTTCAGTGTGACTGCAGTTGCCATAGCGCTCAAGAGGTCTGTTATTCCTCCGGTCCTTTCTCCATTTTTTTTAATGCCTTTTCTTGCTAATTACAGACATTTTTGCCACTCGTGTACAGGCAATCTGTACATGTGGTGGGACCATGCAATTAATTCAAATGAACTCAAGGAGGCTTTATTTTCAAACTTATTTCATTTTGTGGGTTTTGAGCTAAAAATGTGTTCTTTAATTGGACGCCTGGCGCCTGGTATTTTGGTGTAATGTTACAAAACAAACAATTTGAATGGTTGTCAGAAGAAACTAATGCCCCATTTTCACAGTTCCTCCTTGGCCCCGCTTTACCCTGCTCAGGCTGGTTCCATGTTTTTTTCTACAAGGCCTTCTTCGAGGAGACGCCTGTTTTTTTCAGTATCTACTTCTCTGCGGTTCCGTTGAGGCCAAGCAGGACCCTAAAACGCGACATCAGCACACTGTTGGTTACTGATTGGTAAGGGCGTGGAGTCATTGGCCAGTGGGTGGAGTTTCAGAAACTTCCATTGCAACCCGATCCACCATTTTCTTTTAACCCACCATTAGAAACAACTCAAATCCGGAGGAGAGTGTTTTGGAGTATTTTTAAGGTATAAACAAACAATAATGTCACAACCTTGGTCAAATGCTGAAGTTCAGGCATTTTTGTGTTTGCTGGCCGTCAAAAAAGTTCAGAGCAAGCTAGATGGAGCGACGTGTAACAAGAAGGTTTTTAAAGAGGTGGCAGTGCATTGATAATAATGATCCACCCAGTGGTGGGCACAGACCGCCAGGGAGCGCTAAAGCGCTAATCCGCTTACAGTGGACCTAAACTTTTTGTCAGCGTTTTTGTGGTTTGACTAACTTTTATAATTCATAAGCGGATTTGTGCTATTTTTATTTAAAATGCAGTACCGCTAATAACTAATTATCTATCAGTAAAAACCAATAAACTTATTTACAAGCTCTTATGCTGGCTCCGTAGCTGCTTGTTTTACCTTTTTCCCCACCGTAAAGAGCAGAGAGGAGGGAGGGTTGGAGGGGGAGGGAGCAGAGCGGAGAACAGACTCGGATCTACCATGTAGGTAAATGATGCCGTTGCCTGGGGATCCCAATCAGCAGCGCCGCGCCCCGGCCAGTCACCTACATCCCTAACATTGATCCTGCTTGTTAATGTACATTTAACATAAAAATAATTATAGTTACGATGAAAACAATCATTAAAAAACGCAATACAAAAACCGGTCGATTTCTGTATCCCCCTACTTAAAAAATGGACTATTCCATCTTGACATCTTCCGGGTCAGAGGTGAACTCGGTGCTAATATTTATGGCTAGCTGGTTGTGCTGGGTACTTGGATAAATCCGCAGAGAACCCCGCTGTTTCAAGCCAAATTAACGCGGCCGGAGGATTTTATTGTGTGTTTTGTGTCGACCACTCGACGGTGAGTCGTTAGTTTTATGTATTTTAGTTACTTTTCATTAAATCTGTTGACATCTTCCGGGTCAGAGGTGAACTGGACGCTAACTCTGTGTCCAGCTGGTTGTGCTGGGTTACTAATGGATAAATCCGCAGAGAACCCCGCTGTTTCAAGCCAAATTAACGCGGCCGGAGGATTTTATTGTGTGTTTTGTGTCGACCACTCGACGGTGAGTCGTTAGTTTTATGTATTTGGGTTACTTTTATGTATAAATGCGGTGGCGACACACCCGTGTATTTGAGATTTAAAAGTGGTTTTAGGGATTAAAAGATCATTCTCTTTTTTGTTAATTTCGTGGCCGAATAGAATATATGTACGTAAAGTATTAAATAAATCCTTTGATTTTTGTAATTTCATCCTTTTAGGATCATTTTAGTTACTTTTCAGTTGGCAATGTAGTGCAAATATTGCATAACGCTGCCGGCTACCAATTGTCGAATATAAATAGCGGATTAGATTAGCTTCCCCTAATTTTCATAAGACATTTGTGCTTTTGAAATTGTGGACCTAAAAAAATTAATAAGCGTTTTAGAAATTGTGGAACTAATTTTTTAATTAGCGTTGCCCACCACTGGATCCACCCACTAAAGGGGCACTAATGGGCACTGTGGAAACGAAAAATGAAGCGATCCGATCTGTACTGGCCCAATAAGGGCAGAGCTGAGCAGGACCTATGGAAAAGGGGCATAATAGCCATTTTCCATTGTAAAGCCTGGGTCAGCCTAGCCTGGGTTCCAGTCCGAGTATGGAGCCTTTTTATTTATTTTTATTTTTATTTATTTATTTATTCATTTTACATTTTGTAAAGAAAAACATTTTTTACATTGTAACAATACAATGAAAGAAGACAAGAAAAACGTAAAATGAAAGGAGACAGGGAGAAGAAAAAAATCTTATTATACCTGCCCCTTTTTTCTATAATGATAACAACAACAAAAAAAAGCGAGATCAATAAAATAACTCAATCAAATATACAAATTTCCAAGGCACTCAACAGTGATACAAAATGTAAACTATTTACAGAATTTGAATACACATTTGCAATTTGGCGATTTGAGTATTTAGTATTTAATTAACATATTTGCTTTGATAATTTTTTTAAAGACTATAATGGATGTTGTAGATTTAATTACATTTTCTAAACTATTCCACAAGTCAACACCTTGTATTGAAACACACCGTCCTTTCAAACTAGTTCTGTATTTTGGCTTTGCAAAAATCTCCATTCCTTTCAGGTTGTAACAGCTCATTCTTTTTACAAAATGCACTTGAACATTTAAAGGCAATGAGTTTTTATGAGCTCTATACATTACCAACAAAATGTTATAATTTACCAAATCATAAAACTTAAGCAACCTAAGTTGTTTAAACAATATATTCGAAGGATGGCAGTAGGGTTTTCCCGCAATAGTTCGCACTGCTCTTTTTTGTAAAATAAATATAGGGTTCGTCAAGGTTTTGCACGCCTTTCCCCAAACCTCTATACAGTATATCAAGTGTGGAACAACTATGGCATTATAAAGCAAGTATAATGCTCTTTCATTCAATAAATCCCTAACTTTATACAAGACACCTGTGGATCTAGATATTTTAGTTTTAACCGAGTTAATATGCTGTTTCCAAGTGAGCTTGTCATCTATCACCACTCCCAAGAATTTCATTTCACTTACTCTGGTTATTTCAAAATCATCAATTTTTAGAGAGAAACCCGTAGTGTTTGTTTTTTTACTAAATAACATGTATTTAGTTTTATCTAAGTTTAATGATAGTTTGTTTAATTTGAACCAGTTTTGTAAGTTAACAAATTCCATATTTAAACATTCAGACATTTCATTTAAATCATTACCAGAATAAAAAAAGGTAGTATCGTCAGCAAAAAGTATACTTTTTAGACTTCTGGACACCATCACTAAATCATTCACGTATAAATTAAACAATTTTGGACCAAGTATTGAGCCCTGTGGGACACCGCATGTGATTTTACAAAAGTTTGATCTGTTTTCCTCTATCTGAACAAATTGTTCTCTATCTTTTAGATAGCTTATTATCCAATTTAGTGCAGGTCCTCTAACGCCATACTTGTCCAATTTATTAATGAGAATTTTGTGATCAATAGTGTCGAAAGCCTTCCTTAAATCAACAAATACACTCATACAATGCTGTTTATTGTCAGTAGCTGTGGTGATATATTCCATAAATTCCATTAAAGCCATAGATGTTGAATACTGTGATCGAAACCCATACTGACTATCACTTAGAATGTTGTATTTTTTTAGAAAATCGTCTAATCTGATTGAAAAAAATTTTTCAAGAATTTTTGAAAACTGTGGGAGCAATGATATTGGCCTATAATTGCTGAAGTTGCCCCTATCACCGCATTTGAAAATAGGGACTACCTTAGCTACTTTCATTTTATCAGGAAATGTGCCCGTAGTGAAAGACAGATTACAAATGTAAGTGAATGGATCAATTACATCAGTTATTATGTCCTTGACAACCATCATATCCATGTCACACCACTTCGCCTCCTCTTCGCCGGTTCGGTCCGACGCTCGCTCACCCCAAGAGTCCCGTCCACTGGCTGCCGTCCTCCATTCAACAACTCTCAGAACTTCAAAACAAGACGGACCAGAACCTCTGGATACGCTGAGTTTCAACTTGTTTTGTTGTTAAATAAGCAGATTATTAAATGGGAGTCGAAGGCTCTCGTGTTACCAGTGACCCAGTAAGATGCGGGACTTCTGCACAATCACGTATCTTGTCAAACTTTTTTAGTTGCTGAGTTTCCACCATTGTCTTGGTGAGAGAGGCAGAAGTTAAAGTGTCTGTGACATCATCTTTCTACTTTGCATAAAATGTTACAAGATATACATCTTGTATCATTCAACTATGTTCGTTTTTGCAAACAAAATGATAAATTAATGAAAATTCCTTTCAAAGTGAGTTTAAAATTAAAAACCGTGTTTATTCACGGGACACGTAAATAAACACGGCGCGACGTTTAAAATCACTTTAAAATCAAAATTAAATAGATTTATCATTTTGCTTGTACAAACGAACATAGTTGAATGATACAACATATATATGTTGAGAAATTTTATGCATAGTTCAAACATCATGTCAGTGGACCTTTAAATTAATTACAAAAAGATTAAAAATGTGTTTTTTGTGTATCAAAGGTACTCACTGTCAACAAAACGGTGATCCTGCACAACGTGAATTGGCGCAGTTTAAAAAGCGTTTACTTCATTCGTTTTGCAGATGCACTGATCGGCTGTTATGAAATGTGGGCATGCACTCAATGTAAAAAAGGCTGAATCTTCCAGAAGTCCAGATGAACTTGAGCCACAAAGTTAGAAAACTTCCAGACCATTAAAGCTGGGGTATGTAAGATTGTAATGTAGTCTGTAACTTTTCAAACAATATATTTTTAACATATTTCTTCACTCTGTCACTATCTACTGACAAACTGATGTTAGACAAAGTAATCTCTGAAAAAAACTATAGTCCCCTTGCTTCTCTATCAGCATTTATAAAAACACTAAAAACACAGAGTGACCAGGACAATGACAGCCAATAAAAACAGAGTTTGTAACCAGCCAATTAAAAACAGAGCTTGAATTTGAATCAGCCAATAAAAACAGAGCTTGAATTTGAATCTCAGCAGAGCCTCCCCCTCAGAGCCATATATGGCTCTGAGGGGGAGGGATCAGAATGCTTTGCCTGTTGAAAATTTTTC
>JBBPBX010002408.1:9126-54012 GCA_038048925.1 Garcialebias charrua | reverse complement strand
TGGGAGGTGCGTCGTAACCGCCGTCGTAAGTCGAGGACTACCTGTATATATCACAATTGGGATGAGTATCTTGTGTTGGTAATGTGATAGATGTTGCAAAAGTTAGGCTAAATAAAAAAGCAACTGTCTTAAAACGTTTTTTTTTTTTTTGTATCATTCCGGAGACACGATTTATGAAAAAAATTTGCTCAAAATTCCTGTTGCTTGGAGGTAATTGAGCCATTGCTATAGATTACTGTTTGTCGGCAGGTGTATAGTGCGTTGTATGCGGTGCTGTTGGTAAAGTAAACACAAAGCTGCTGTGCGTCATCGGCAACATTCCTCCTGTAATAATTTCATGTCACAGACCAAGTGTCATCACTTCGTGTTACCAGCCTTTACTTTATGACACAAAAACTCATCAGGGGTGGGTTGGTTTGACCGGAAATGTTCACGTTTTTCTAATGTTGGATGTGGGAAAATCACACGTTCACAGCTGTGATTTCTATGCCAGGTTACTAGCTGGCACTGATTTTTGTATCAATTCTTTAGTCTCAAACATAAAAACAGTTACTTTCAAATAATAAATACCATGAACGTTTGTTTGGACCGAGGATGTGGTTGGTTTGCTCCTCAACATTGAAAAGGGTGAGTAGCACAAACAGCACTCTCCTATCCGCCGTTCTTCATCTGCTTGTGCAGAAAACTGTTGACTCTCGCCAAACATGGCGCACCTGCATGATTTCACACCGATGTTGGGCATTTCCAAAAACGTTTCCATAAACTGAAAAGCTTCAGTTTTGGATAAAACAAGTGTTGACGTGTACATGAACGGCCAGAACGGAGCAAGAATGCTAGAGTTTCATTGAAAAATGGCATGTTTGTGTAATCAGTAATGGTCCAACACTCTTTAAGTTGGAAAGGTAAATTTAACGTTTTTCTTTTAATATTTGACCTCCTCCACACGTAACTCATAGCAATTTATGTTTCTAAAAACACATGTTCATTCTTTCTTTTTTCCACTCCTTTGTGCTAATTTCAGTTTGGTATGCTACTTTCAGCCTATTTCTGCAAGTTTCATTTTTTTCAGCTATTTCAGCTACTATTTAGCTATTTTATGTTAATTTTAACTTTTTCAGTTAATTCCACATTTTTTTGCGCTCATTTAATCTTTTTTCTGCCTAATTCAATGAAAATGTGCTCTCTCCACTTCCTTCTGGTAATTTAAGCTTCTTTCTGTTGTTTAAGCTTCTTTTCAGCTGTTTTTTTACTTCCCCCCTCATATAATTTCCACTTTTTGTGCTTATTTCTGCTTCTTTTGGCCTAATTGGGCAAACGTGTTCTTTTTGCTTTCTTCTGCTAACTGAAGCTTGTTCTAACTTTTCAGCTACATTTTTAGTATTTTTCTAGCTTTCAGCTGTTTTTATTTATTTATTTATTTTAGATCAAGGTTTTTTTTGTTGGTAATTTCTGCTACATTCAGACTACTGTAATTAACTTGTTTCTGCTAATTTCTGCGTGTTATCCTCCTTTCAGCTTATTTATGCAGTTATTTAAGCTACTATTTAGCTGTTTATTTAGCTAATTTTAGCTTTCTTTATCTAATTCCACTTTTTTTTAGCTATTTTTTTTTCCAGTTATAGATGGCCTCCCTTCTTACCTTATAGCCATCCTCTCACACCGATATGTATTATTTTTTATTTTTTTTTAATAAAGAGAAAGAAAAGATAGAAAGTAAGACAACAAAACAACAATTATCCACAAAAAGAGCACAAGGCAAACACACCCAACCTCCGTCCGCAATCCTGCAAAGCACATGACAGAACACAGCAACGAAACATACATGCATAAAGACTAATAATATTCATGACCTTGCAGTAGATTTCTATAAATAAACATACCCATACCTACAAATATATATACAGTATACATACATATGCATTCATATCACATATCCATCTACATATCTGCATATGATATCTACATATACATCCCTGCATCCATTTGTGTGTGGTTGTGAGCATGCATAAGTGAATAAGGTTCCTCCAATAGAACATTTAGTAGCGACTGTGAAGCATCAGAGATCCGTCCCCCCAAAGCCCGAGGCAGATGAAGGGGCGATCAAAGCCCAAGACCCCAGGAAGGACCCCGAGCCCCGAGTCCCCAGGGCCACCCGAACAGGACGAGTCACTCGCCCACTCCCCAGATCCGACCAAGGGGAAGAACCGGACGAGCCCCACCAGCGACCACATACAATGACCCCGGGGGTGCTACATTCAGACTACTGTAATTAACTTATTTCTGCTAATTTCTGCGTGTTATCCTCCTTTCAGCTTATTTATGCAGTTATTTAAGCTACTATTTAGCTGTTTATTTAGCTAATTTTAGCTTTCTTTATCTAATTCCACTTTTTTTTTTTGTTGCTAATTTCATCTCTTTCCACTTCCTTCTGGTAGTTTAAGCTTCTTTTTGCCTTTTCAGCTACTTTTCAGCCAGTTTTTTTTAAATTTTTGCTAATTTCATAACTTTTGTGCTCATTTCTGCTTATTTAAATCTAATTCAGAAAAATATGCGTTCTTTCTGCTTTCATCTTATAATTTAGGCTTGTTCTTGCTTTTCAGCTAATATGCAGCATGTTTTTTTTAAGCTAATTTCAGCTGTTTTTCAGCAAGTTCTTCAGCAATAAGCAATCACACTGCATTTTTGCATGAAATGCAATTTCTCTAGTTATAAATTACATTTCAGTCAAAAGCAGCCAACAGCTGACGTCCCTTTCCTCTCCTGTTTATCTCTGTCACTGAGCTGTAGACTGATTCTATTGGTTGTCTGAAATAATGCAGATCAATAAATGCACTGTTGTAATGTGTATATCATAACGTAAAGGTAAACTATATGAAATATATAGGTAAACTATATGTAAACTACTGTATAGGTAAAATATAGGTAAACTATAGATAAACTATAGGTCTGATATAATGCAGATAATAATAATAATAATAATGAATTTAATTTATAACGCACTTTTCATTAATGAAAATCTCAAAGATCAATAAGTGCACTGTTGTAATGTGTATGTATCATAATGTAAAGGTATCCTCTGATGCACCTGCGTTCCTGCAGAAGAGCTCTTTCTGGTGACACTCCAACCGGAGACCATGGTGTTTTGTTTTTTTATGTCTGCTGCCAAAACTCAGTAAATTTATCTGAGGGTCACCACCAACAGATACTCAGTGGTAACAGTTCATGCGATGTTGCAGTTTGAAACTTTGGTGACCAAGTTTTGGGCGATATTCACTGATTGACGGAGTGCTTGTTTTATTTTAAAAGTTGCGTTGCCTCCGTTCTTGCTGCCTGTTGTCATCAGCTCAAAGGTTCCTGCAGCCTCCAGTTTTCTGAACGTGATCGAGTTTCTGAAAGATATTTTAGGAATGCGAGCTGCCCACTGCCAGTTTTTCAAGACCCTGTTTGTGCAAGAATGTTTTTTTTTTTACAAGACTACATTTTACCCACTCCCAACACACACTCTCACTTTCATCCATTTTCTTTTATTACCCAAAACATCGTTAAAAGGCTCTTTGACTACTTGCGCATACAGTATTGGGTTTAATATGTTATTTCTCTATTCGGCTAAAAGTTGTTTGTGACACGTGGAAATATATAATGTTTATTACATTTTTCACCTAAGGACGTCATCATTATTTACCGGTGCAATGCATTCTGGGGCAATGATGCACATCAGTTGTAGTTGAAACTAAAACACAAGGAGTCAAGTCCAACAAAGTTGTCAGGTCCTAGGTCCTCTGGACCGTTGAATTTTTTTTGTTGAAACGTTTCGTCTTTAATCCTTTTTTTTTTGCGTTTTTGTTGGCTCTAGTGGCCGATTTTTGTTGTAAGGGGTGAGGGGCAAAACAGGGGGAGAAGAGGGAGACACTGTGGAAAAGTCGTTGGGACCGGGACGTGAACCCGCGACACCACAAAGAGGACTAGCCTCAAACATGGGCCACGCTCTTAACCCCTGCGCCATAGCCGCGGCCCTCGTCTTTCATCCTTGACAAGGAATTAAGACTAAAAAGTTATAACGTGACAATAAAGTTAAATTTCATTTTAGTCCTCATGCACCATATGGGCCAACAGAATNATCAAATCCGCTCATTCTCAATCAGTTCATCTGGACAGTTTCTTTTTAGCAGAAACGTTTCACCCTCACTCCAGAGGGCTTCCTCAGTCAGAGTAGTCCAAAGCACACTGAAGTTAACCCACCAAGTAAGCAACTTATGTGGACCAACCAGTTTGCTGTAGCCAAGATGTTGTCCAGATGAACTGATTGAGAATGAGCGGATTTGATACCTGGACTATTGAGAATTAACTTTCTTGTCTTGAACCACTTTGGACATGTCTGCCTGCCTGGGAGGAGTCGACGAGGGACACGCCCCCAGAAACCATCTTGGCTACAGCAAACTGGTTGGTCCACATAAGTTGCTTACTTGGTGGGTTAACTTCAGTGTGCTTTGGACTACTCTGACTGAGGAAGCCCTCTGGAGTGAGGGTGAAACGTTTCTGCTAAAAAGAAACTGTCCAGATGAACTGATTGAGAATGAGCGGATTTGATACCTGGACTATTGAGAATTAACTTTCTTGTCTTGAACCACTTTGGACATGTCTGCCTGCCTGGGAGGAGTCGACGAGGGACACGCCCCCAGAAACCATCTTGGCTACAGCAAACTGGTTGGTCCACATAAGTTGCTTACTTGGTGGGTTAACTTCAGTGTGCTTTGGACTACTCTGACTGAGGAAGCCCTCTGGAGTGAGGGTGAAACGTTTCTGCTAAAAAGAAACTGTCCAGATGAACTGATTGAGAATGAGCGGATCTCCATCAGTACTTTTCCAATTCTTACAAACCGGATTCTAAAAAATTTGGAACACTAAACAAATTGTGAATAAAAACTGAATGCAATGACGTGGAGATGGCAAATGTCAATATTTTATTCGTAATAGAACATAGATGACAGATCAAGTACAGTAAATGTAAAATTTTAAAGGAAAAATATGTTGATTCAAAATTTCAGTGTCAACAAAACCCACCAAAAAGTTGGGACAAGTAGCAAACGAAGAGCTGGAAGATCAATTAACACTAATTAGGTCAACTGACAACATGATTGGGTATAAAAAGAGCTTCTCAGAGTGTCCGTGTCTCTCAGAAGCCAAGATGGTAAGAGGATCACCAATTCCACCATTGTTGTGCAGAAAGATAGTGCAGCAACACCAGAATGGTGTAACCCAGCACATCATCAAAAGATTCAGAGAATCTGGAACAATCGCTGTGTGTAAGGGTCAAGGCCGTAAAACTCTACTGGATGCTCGTGATTTCCGGGCCCTTAAACGTCACTGCACCTCAAACAGGAATGCCACTGTCAAGGAAATAACAGAATGGGCTCAGGAATACTTCCAGAAAGCATTGTCAGTGAACACAATCCACCGTGCCATCCGCCGTTGCCAGCTGAAACTCTACAGTGCAAAGAGGAAGCCATTTCTAAGCAAGCTCCACAAGCTCAGACGTTTGCACTGGGCCAGGGGTCATTTAAAATGGAGTGTGGCAAAATGGAAGACTGTTCTGTGGTCAGATGAGTCACGATTTGAAGTTCTTTATGGAACACTGGGACGCCATGTCATCCGGACCAGAGAGGACAAGGATAGCCCAAGTTGTTATCAACGCTCCGTTCAGAAGCCTGCATCACTGATGGTATGGGGTTGCATGAGCGCTTGTGGCATGGGCAGCTTGCATGTCTGGAAAGGCACCATTAATGCAGAGAACTATGTTCAGGTTCTAGAACAACATATGCTCCCATCTAGACGTCATCTCTTTCAGGGAAGACCCTGCATTTTTCAACAAGATAATGCCAGACCACATTCTGCAGCAATCACAACATCATGGCTACGTAGGAGAAGGATCCAGTACTGAAATGTCCAGCCTGCAGTCCTGGGGCCTCATGTACAAAGACTTGCGTAGATTTCTTACTGAAAAGTCACGTACGGACAAATCCAGAAAAGTGTCCACGCACAAAAAAATCCAGATTTATCAAACTGTGCGTACACCGGAATCCACGCACATTCCTTATGTACAACACAATCAACGTGGAATTCAGCGCACATGAGAGAGTGGCCGACTCCGCCTTTGACACGCCTCCGTATGAATATGCAAAGTCATTCAAATATGCCATGCACGACAGGAATGTCGTCTCTGCTCCATTGCAAATCATGTCGGAACGTGGAAAAAAGAGGAACTTCACGGACTGTGAACAGGAATCACTTCTGAGTGAGGCAGAGAAGCACGGAAAAAGGTTTTATTCGGCACGCCTAGCGCAAAACATACCATCCACTTTTAAACAAGAAGTTGACCCATCTGCTCTAACATGCCTGTATAGGTTAGTGGTGAGCGCGCCCGCCCTTCGTCCCAAAGGTCGTGAGATCGACTCCCCCTTGGTACAACGTTTTTTTTTTTCATTCCAGATTTAAAGAACACAGGACAACTATTTAATAAAACAACAAGAAATAGAACAATACATGAAATGAAAGGAAGCAGACGATTTCTTGTTTTGTAAATAGTTTTCATGTGTATTTAAATCTGGAACGAAAAAAAAAAAGAGAAACGTTGTACCATGCGAGATTCGAACTCATGACCTTTGGAACTAAAGGCAACCGCGCTACACACTGACCTAAACGTAGGCGTGTTGGTACAGCTTGGTTAACTTCTTATTTAAAGAAATCACATCTCATTGTTGTCAATATCGTTGCCACTATTTGGCGCATGCTTTTATATCCACTCATCTAATTGCGTCCATGTGGATGTAATAATTGTTAATCATGTGTGTTTGGTGGGATTTATGATTATTTTCATATCATGGACACAGTTTCTCTGAATAACCTGTAAGTGTCGCCAAAGGAACAATAACCACAGAAACGTGCGTACGCAAGCAGGGGAGCAGCCGTGGATTTGTACGTGGATGCGCAGATATTCCCGTTCATATCAGATTTGATACATACGCCACTTTGCGTGGAAAGTGACGTGCGCAATGTTTTTGTGCGTGCGCATGGTTGATACATGAGGCCCCAGATCTTTCACCTATAGAGAACATTTGGTGCATCATAAAGAGGAAGGTGTGACAAAGAAGGCCCAAGACGATTGAACAGTTAGAGGCCTGTAGACATGAATGGGAGAGCATTCCTATTTCTAAACTTTAGAAACTGGTCTCCTCTGTCCCCAGACGTCTGTTGAGTGTTATAAGAAGAAGTGGGGATGAACACAGTGGTGAAAATGGACTTGTTCCAACTTTTTTGGGATTTGTTGACGCCATGAAATTTTGTAACAACATATTTCCTTTAAAATGATACATTCTCTCAGTTTAAACTTTTGATCTGTGATCTGTGTTCTATTCTGAATAAAATATTAGATGTTGGCACCTCCACATCATTGCATTCAGTTTTTAATTCAAAATTTGTTTTTTGTTCAAAAAGTGTCCCAACTTTTTTGGAATCCGGTTTGTACTTTGAGAGTTTTGTTCCAGTTCATCAAATAGTTCTTGAGAATTTTGAACATCAACATATTTTGGTGGCAGGTGATAAAGGTTTACACAAACGTACTCTTCTGACTTCCTTGTACGTACCTAGATTTTGTACTTCCCGAATTGGGTAAATGGAGTCCTCAAAAACCAATTTGTCTCTTTAGCTGTGAGAATGTTCATAACTTCTACAGTCTAAGTGACACTTTCGGCCCGAGGCAGATTACTGAACACAGTTCGGACAAGTTAAAACTAAAAGAGAAAAAAAAAAGACTCAATAAAAAAATGAGGAAGGAAAAACAGAAAACAAAGAAAGTTTTGTTTTCTCAATAGGATTTTTTTTTAAATTATGATTACTCAAGTTGCAGTAATGAAGTCTTTAACAGAATATGACAGAGACTCAGTCAAATGTACATTATTCATTGCTCACTTGGAAACTATGGGGTGAAGGCAAAAAAACAAACAAAAAAAAAAAACTAAGAAAAGAAATCTTTGAGGCAGAGCAAGAAACATATTCAGTATTAAACTGCACCAACATGTGCCCTCAACAGGCCACAAATGAAGGTTAATCACAGTTTTTTTTTCTCCCTTGGCTGACCAGGAACAAAACCATTTATGAGCAAACAGGAAACACTGGAGGTTGACTGTCCACTGGTTCATGAAATATTTTGCTTACAGACAGACAAAGACATTCATACACACAATTATTGTTTATACCGTAGTCACCTTTCAACGCATTGGTCAAAAATCACTAATCTTGATTATCTTTTCTGTTAAAAATTGAAATAATAATTTTAAAAAAATCAAACCACATATTTCCATAAGATGGAATTGTGTGCTACGTAGTAAATATTTAATGGATTACAAGCCAGCAGGATTTACCATTTGGTAAAAATTGACAGAAAATTGTTCTGAGATAAAAAGTCAAGAGTTAAAATTGTCAGGATTTCCCCTCAGGTCACGTTACAACTCATCTAATAAAAGTTGTATTGTTGCACGCTGAACCAAAGTGTTGGAGCAGATACAAATGTGTAGCGCAGACTCTTGCTTCCTGCATGACACACAACCCTAGAAGACTGTTGCAGTGAAGAAATAAAACCACAAAGATGTTTAATCTTGGAAAACTCAACATTGTGGCCACTTTGTTTATTTAATATCAGCCATTTTTCTGATCGTTGCCATCCTATAAACCGGTTTGTAAAATGATCAATGTGCACTTTAGGATGGGAAAAGCCATTGTGGTCAGCTCTGGCAGCTGTTGGAAAAGAAAGAAAAATCATTATGATACTAATTACAAGTACAACTTGTGAGATGCAACACAAGAGAAAAACAGTAATGATCTCAAGCTCGATGGGCAAGCTGGAGCACCGTGGCTGTGCACGGGGCGATGGAGCTGCACTCTGACTCAACCTTTATTTATACAGGTTAATCCCATTGAGCCTCCGGGACTCATTTACAAGAGAGACTTGAACGGTGATTGAGGGGATAAAGACAGAGGAAGTGTCGTAAACAGGCCAGTAACGGGGCTCTAAAGTACTCAATGGCATAGACCTTTGGAGCAGGTAGTCCCCGACTTACGAGCGCTCTTACTTACGAGGTCCCGGACTTACGAGCATGCATCTCATAAAAAAAAATAATAATAAAAAAATATATATTTTTTTTTTTTTACTTTTTTTTAATTTTATAAATGAATACATGTACAGTACTGTACAGTCACCAAGCACTTAGCCTATCCTAACACAGTTTTTAAAGATGAAGGAGTGAGTTGAATTGTCTCCCTTTCACATAAAGGGAGCTAGCTCCCTTTATGGGAATGGAGCCTGCAGGGAGGAGGGAGACAATTCAACTGACTCCTTAACTGTGTTAGGATAGGCTAAGTGCTTGGTGACTGTACAGTACTGTACATTTATCTATTTATAAATAAAAAACAATAAAAAAATAAAAATACTGTATATACTGTATATTTTTAATAAATAGATAAATGTACAGTACTGTACAGTCACCAAGCACTTAGCCTATCCTAACACAGTTTTTAAAGATGAAGGAGTCAGTTGAATTGTCTCCCTCCTCCCTGCAGGCTCCATAGGGAGCTTGCTCCCTTTATGTGAAAGGGAGACAATTCAACTTATTCCTTCATCTTTAAAAACTGTGTTAGGATAGGCTAAGTGCTTGGTGACTGTACAGTACTGTACATTTATCTATTTATAAATAAAAAACAATAAAAAAATAAAAATACTGTATATACTGTATATTTTTAATAAATAGATAAATGTACAGTACTGTACAGTCACCAAGCACTTAGCCTATCCTAACACAGTTTTTAAAGATGAAGGAGTCAGTTGAATTGTCTCCCTCCTCCCTGCAGGCTCCATAGGGAGCTTGCTCCCTTTATGTGAAAGGGAGACAATTCAACTTATTCCTTCATCTTTAAAAACTGTGTTAGGATAGGCTAAGTGCTTGGTGACTGTACAGTACTGTACATTTATCTATTTATAAATAAAAAACAATAAAAAAATAAAAATACTGTATATACTGTATATTTTTAATAAATAGATAAATGTACAGTACTGTACAGTCACCAAGCACTTAGCCTATCCTAACACAGTTTTTAAAGATGAAGGAATAAGTTGAATTGTCTCCCTTTCACATAAAGGGAGCAAGCTCCCTATGGAGCCTGCAGGGAGGAGGGAGACAATTCAACTGACTCCTTCATCTTTAAAAACTGTGTTAGGATAGGCTAAGTGCTTGGTGACTGTACAGTACTGTACATTTATCTATTTATTAAAAATATACAGTATATACAGTATTTTTATTTTTTTATTGTTTTTTATTTATAAATAGATAAATGTACAGTACTGTACAGTCACCAAGCACTTAGCCTATCCTAACACAGTTTTTAAAGATGAAGGAATAAGTTGAATTGTCTCCCTTTCACATAAAGGGAGCAAGCTCCCTATGGAGCCTGCAGGGAGGAGGGAGACAATTCAACTGACTCCTTCATCTTTAAAAACTGTGTTAGGATAGGCTAAGTGCTTGGTGACTGTACAGTACTGTACATTTATCTATTTATTAAAAATATACAGTATATACAGTATTTTATTTTTTATTGTTTTTTATTTATAAATAGATAAATGTACAGTACTGTACAGTCACCAAGCACTTAGCCTATCCTAACACAGTTTTTAAAGATGAAGGAATAAGTTGAATTGTCTCCCTTTCACATAAAGGGAGCAAGCTCCCTATGGAGCCTGCAGGGAGGAGGGAGACAATTCAACTGACTCCTTCATCTTTAAAAACTGTGTTAGGATAGGCTAAGTGCTTGGTGACTGTACAGTACTGTACATTTATCTATTTATTAAAAATATACAGTATATACAGTATTTTTATTTTTTTATTGTTTTTTATTTATAAATAGATAAATGTACAGTACTGTACAGTCACCAAGCACTTAGCCTATCCTAACACAGTTAAGGAGTCAGTTGAATTGTCTCCCTCCTCCCTGCAGGCTCCATTCCCATAAAGGGAGCTAGCTCCCTTTATGTGAAAGGGAGACAATTCAACTCACTCCTTCATCTTTAAAAACTGTGTTAGGATAGGCTAAGTGCTTGGTGACTGTACAGTACTGTACATGTATTCATTTATAAAAAATAAAAAAAAAGTAAAAAAAATAAAAAAAATATATATATATTTTTTTTATTTTTTTTTTATGAGATGCATGCTCGTAAGTCCGGGACCTCGTAAGTAAGAGCGCTCGTAAGTCGGGGACTACCTGCTCCAAAGGTCTATGCCATTGAGTACTTTAGAGCCCCGTTACTGGCCTGTTTACGACACTTCCTCTGTCTTTATCCCCTCAATCACCGTTCAAGTCTCTCTTGTAAATGAGTCCCGGAGGCTCAATGGGATTAACCTGTATAAATAAAGGTTGAGTCAGAGTGCAGCTCCATCGCCCCGTGCACAGCCACGGTGCTCCAGCTTGCCCATCGAGCTTGAGATCATTACTGTTTTTCTCTTGTGTTGCATCTCACAAGTTGTACTTGTAATTAGTATCATAATGATTTTTCTTTCTTTTCCAACAGCTGCCAGAGCTGACCACAATGGCTTTTCCCATCCTAAAGTGCACATTGATCATTTTACAAACCGGTTTATAGGATGGCAACGATCAGAAAAATGGCTGATATTAAATAAACAAAGTGGCCACAATGTTGAGTTTTCCAAGATTAAACATCTTTGTGGTTTTATTTCTTCACTGCAACAGTCTTCTAGGGTTGTGTGTCATGCAGGAAGCAAGAGTCTGCGCTACACATTTGTATCTGCTCCAACACTTTGGTTCAGCGTGCAACAATACAACTTTTATTAGATGAGTTGTAACGTGACCTGAGGGGAAATCCTGACAATTTTAACTCTTGACTTTTTATCTCAGAACAATTTTCTGTCAATTTTTACCAAATGGTAAATCCTGCTGGCTTGTAATCCATTAAATATTTACTACGTAGCACACAATTCCATCTTATGGAAATATGTGGTTTGATTTTTTTAAAATTATTATTTCAATTTTTAACAGAAAAGATAATCAAGATTAGTGATTTTTGACCAATGCGTTGAAAGGTGACTACGGTATAAACAATAATTGTGTGTATGAATGTCTTTGTCTGTCTGTAAGCAAAATATTTCATGAACCAGTGGACAGTCAACCTCCAGTGTTTCCTGTTTGCTCATAAATGGTTTTGTTCCTGGTCAGCCAAGGGAGAAAAAAAAACTGTGATTAACCTTCATTTGTGGCCTGTTGAGGGCACATGTTGGTGCAGTTTAATACTGAATATGTTTCTTGCTCTGCCTCAAAGATTTCTTTTCTTAGTTTTTTTTTTTTGTTTGTTTTTTTGCCTTCACCCCATAGTTTCCAAGTGAGCAATGAATAATGTACATTTGACTGAGTCTCTGTCATATTCTGTTAAAGACTTCATTACTGCAACTTGAGTAATCATAATTTAAAAAAAAATCCTATTGAGAAAACAAAACTTTCTTTGTTTTCTGTTTTTCCTTCCTCATTTTTTTATTGAGTCTTTTTTTTTTCTCTTTTAGTTTTAACTTGTCCGAACTGTGTTCAGTAATCTGCCTCGGGCCGAAAGTGTCACTTAGACTGTAGAAGTTATGAACATTCTCACAGCTAAAGAGACAAATTGGTTTTTGAGGACTCCATTTACCCAATTCGGGAAGTACAAAATCTAGGTACGTACAAGGAAGTCAGAAGAGTACGTTTGTGTAAACCTTTATCACCTGCCACCAAAATATGTTGATGTTCAAAATTCTCAAGAACTATTTGATGAACTGGAACAAAACTCTCAAAGTACAAACCGGATTCCAAAAAAGTTGGGACACTTTTTGAACAAAAAACAAATTTTGAATTAAAAACTGAATGCAATGATGTGGAGGTGCCAACATCTAATATTTTATTCAGAATAGAACACAGATCACAGATCAAAAGTTTAAACTGAGAGAATGTATCATTTTAAAGGAAATATGTTGTTACAAAATTTCATGGCGTCAACAAATCCCAAAAAAGTTGGAACAAGTCCATTTTCACCACTGTGTTCATCCCCACTTCTTCTTATAACACTCAACAGACGTCTGGGGACAGAGGAGACCAGTTTCTAAAGTTTAGAAATAGGAATGCTCTCCCATTCATGTCTACAGGCCTCTAACTGTTCAATCGTCTTGGGCCTTCTTTGTCACACCTTCCTCTTTATGATGCACCAAATGTTCTCTATAGGTGAAAGATCTGGGGCCTCATGTATCAACCATGCGCACGCACAAAAACATTGCGCACGTCACTTTCCACGCAAAGTGGCGTATGTATCAAATCTGATATGAACGGGAATATCTGCGCATCCACGTACAAATCCACGGCTGCTCCCCTGCTTGCGTACGCACGTTTCTGTGGTTATATTTCCTTTGGCGACACTTACAGGTTATTCAGAGAAACTGTGTCCATGATATGAAAATAATCATAAATCCCACCAAACACACATGATTAACAATTATTACATCCACATGGACGCAATTAGATGAGTGGATATAAAAGCATGCGCCAAATAGTGGCAACGATATTGACAACAATGAGATGTGATTTCTTTAAATAAGAAGTTAACCAAGCTGTACCAACACGCCTACGTTTAGGTCAGTGTGTAGCGCGGTTGCCTTTAGTTCCAAAGGTCATGAGTTCGAATCTCGCATGGTACAACGTTTCTTCTTTTTTTTTTCGTTCCAGATTTAAATACACATGAAAACTATTTACAAAACAAGAAATCGTCTGCTTCCTTTCATTTCATGTATTGTTCTATTTCTTGTTGTTTTATTAAATAGTTGTCCTGTGTTCTTTAAATCTGGAATGAAAAAAAAAACGTTGTACCAAGGGGGAGTCGATCTCACGACCTTTGGGACGAAGGGCGGGCGCGCTCACCACTAACCTATACAGGCATGTTAGAGCAGATGGGTCAACTTCTTGTTTAAAAGTGGATGGTATGTTTTGCGCTAGGCGTGCCGAATAAAACCTTTTTCCGTGCTTCTCTGCCTCACTCAGAAGTGATTCCTGTTCACAGTCCGTGAAGTTCCTCTTTTTTCCACGTTCCGACATGATTTGCAATGGAGCAGAGACGACATTCCTGTCGTGCATGGCATATTTGAATGACTTTGCATATTCATACGGAGGCGTGTCAAAGGCGGAGTCGGCCACTCTCTCATGTGCGCTGAATTCCACGTTGATTGTGTTGTACATAAGGAATGTGCGTGGATTCCGGTGTACGCACAGTTTGATAAATCTGGATTTTTTTGTGCGTGGACACTTTTCTGGATTTGTCCGTACGTGACTTTTCAGTAAGAAATCTACGCAAGTCTTTGTACATGAGGCCCCAGGACTGCAGGCTGGACATTTCAGTACGGATCCTTCTCCTACGTAGCCATGATGTTGTGATTGCTGCAGAATGTGGTCTGGCATTATCTTGTTGAAAAATGCAGGGTCTTCCCTGAAAGAGATGACGTCTAGATGGGAGCATATGTTGTTCTAGAACCTGAACATAGTTCTCTGCATTAATGGTGCCTTTCCAGACATGCAAGCTGCCCATGCCACAAGCGCTCATGCAACCCCATACCATCAGTGATGCAGGCTTCTGAACGGAGCGTTGATAACAACTTGGGCTATCCTTGTCCTCTCTGGTCCGGATGACATGGCGTCCCAGTGTTCCATAAAGAACTTCAAATCGTGACTCATCTGACCACAGAACAGTCTTCCATTTTGCCACACTCCATTTTAAATGACCCCTGGCCCAGTGCAAACGTCTGAGCTTGTGGAGCTTGCTTAGAAATGGCTTCCTCTTTGCACTGTAGAGTTTCAGCTGCAACGGCGGATGGCACGGTGGATTGTGTTCACTGACAATGCTTTCTGGAAGTATTCCTGAGCCCATTCTGTTATTTCCTTGACAGTGGCATTCCTGTTTGAGGTGCAGTGACGTTTAAGGGCCCGGAGATCACGAGCATCCAGTAGAGTTTTACGGCCTTGACCCTTACACACAGCGATTGTTCCAGATTCTCTGAATCTTTTGATGATGTGCTGGGTTACACCATTCTGGTGTTGCTGCACTATCTTTCTGCACAACAATGGTGGAATTGGTGATCCTCTTACCATCTTGGCTTCTGAGAGACACGGACACTCTGAGAAGCTCTTTTTATACCCAATCATGTTGTCAGTTGACCTAATTAGTGTTAATTGATCTTCCAGCTCTTCGTTTGCTACTTGTCCCAACTTTTTGGTGGGTTTTGTTGACACTGAAATTTTGAATCAACATATTTTTCCTTTAAAATTTTACATTTACTGTACTTGATCTGTCATCTATGTTCTATTACGAATAAAATATTGACATTTGCCATCTCCACGTCATTGCATTCAGTTTTTATTCACAATTTGTTTAGTGTTCCAAATTTTTTAGAATCCGGTTTGTAAGAATTGGAAAAGTACTGATGGAGATCCGCTCATTCTCAATCAGTTCATCTGGACAGTTTCTTTTTAGCAGAAACGTTTCACCCTCACTCCAGAGGGCTTCCTCAGTCAGAGTAGTCCAAAGCACACTGAAGTTAACCCACCAAGTAAGCAACTTATGTGGACCAACCAGTTTGCTGTAGCCAAGATGGTTTCTGGGGGCGTGTCCCTCGTCGACTCCTCCCAGGCAGGCAGACATGTCCAAAGTGGTTCAAGACAAGAAAGTTAATTCTCAATAGTCCAGGTATCAAATCCGCTCATTCTCAATCAGTTCATCTGGACAGTTTCTTTTTAGCAGAAACGTTTCACCCTCACTCCAGAGGGCTTCCTCAGTCAGAGTAGTCCAAAGCACACTGAAGTTAACCCACCAAGTAAGCAACTTATGTGGACCAACCAGTTTGCTGTAGCCAAGATGGTTTCTGGGGGCGTGTCCCTCGTCGACTCCTCCCAGGCAGGCAGACATGTCCAAAGTGGTTCAAGACAAGAAAGTTAATTCTCAATAGTCCAGGTATCAAATCCGCTCATTCTCAATCAGTTCATCTGGACCCAGAAACCATCTTGGCTACAGCAAACTGGTTGGTCCACATAAGTTGCTTACTTGGTGGGTTAACTTCAGTGTGCTTTGGACTACTCTGACTGAGGAAGCCCTCTGGAGTGAGGGTGAAACGTTTCTGCTAAAAAGAAACTGTCCAGATGAACTGATTGAGAATGAGCGGATTTGATACCTGGACTATTGAGAATTAACTTTCTTGTCTTGAACCACTTTGGACATGTCTGCCTGCCTGGGAGGAGTCGACGAGGGACACGCCCCCAGAAACCATCTTGGCTACAGCAAACTGGTTGGTCCACATAAGTTGCTTACTTGGTGGGTTAACTTCAGTGTGCTTTGGACTACTCTGACTGAGGAAGCCCTCTGGAGTGAGGGTGAAACGTTTCTGCTAAAAAGAAACTGTCCAGATGAACTGATTGAGAATGAGCGGATTTGATACCTGGACTATTGAGAATTAACTTTCTTACTGATGGAGATGTTCAACATTTATCATCTAAAACTAATTACTCTGACATAATAATTCTTACCCAGCTCACTTATATCAAATATAGGTGTTCCCAACAAACACTTATATTTGATAGTACAAACACGTTTGTTTGTTTTTCTCCTTGATACAGAAAAGACAAAGTCTTTTAGCCAATCTTGTGGGTTTTTTATTAAGGTAACAGGGGGTTAAAATCCCCATCAAGTACATTTACTGCTTTTGAAGTAAATTTGATTCAAGATGGCCACCAGAGCCAACTGACCTTAAAAAAACCTGCAACTAAACATTTCTGGTAACTGTTGATCAGTCCTGTACCCATTCCTCTGTACAGAACAGCTTCAGCTCTGGATGTTGGTGGTTTCCTCACATTAACTGCAGCTTCAGGTCCTTCCACAACATCTGGATTGGATTAAGGTCAGGACTTTGACTTGGCCATTCCAGAAATGAACTTTTATTTTCTTGAACCATTCTTTGGTAGAACATCTTGTGTGCTGAGGGTCATTGTCGCTGCATGAACCACCTTCTCTTCAGTTCATGGACAGATGTCCTGACATTTTCCTTTAGATTTATCTGATATAGTTCAGAATTCATTGTTCCATCAATGATGGCAAGCCGTCCTGGCCCAGATGCATCAAAACAGGCCCAAACCATGATACTACCACCACCATGTTTCACAGATGGGATAAGGTACTTCTGCAGGAATGCAGAGTTGTCCTTTCACCAAAAATAACTTTTTTCATTTAAACCAAAAAGTTCTAATTTGGTCTCATCCGTCCACAAAACATTCTTCCAACAGTCTTCTGGCTCGTCCACGTGATCTTTATCAAACTGCAGAGCAGCCATGTTCTTCTTGGAGAGCAGCAGTTTCTCCTTCATCCCTGCTATGAACACCATTGTTGTTCAGTGTTCTCCTGATGGTGGACTCATGAACATCAACATCAGTCAATGTGAGGGAGAAGTTACCCTGGGCTCCTTTGTGACCTCACAGACTTTTCCACACCTTGAGGGATCTTTGTTGGTCCACCGCTCCCGGGGAGGGGAACAATGGTCTTGAACTTCCTCCATTTGTTCACCATCTGCCTGACTGTGGATTGGTGGAGTCCAAACTCTTTACAGATGTTTTGTAACATTTCCAGCCTGATGAGCATCAACAACTGTTTTTCTGAGCTCCTCAGAAATCTCCTTTGTTCCTGCCATGATCCACAAGCATGTTGTGAAGATTTTGATAGATCCTGTTCTTTAAATCAAACAACTCACACCTGATCATCATCCACTGATTGAAAACACCTGACTCTAATTTCACCTTCAAATTAATAATCCTAGAGGTTCACATACTTTTACCATCACAAATATGTAATACTGGATCATTTTCCTCAATAAATAAATGAACCAGTGTAATATTTGTCTCATTTGTTTAACTGGGTTATTTTTTTATCTACTTTTAGGACTTGTGTGAAAATCTGATATTTTAGGTCAAATTTATGCAGAAATATAGAAAGTTTTAAAGAGTTCACAAACTTTCAAACACCCTGTAAAGATGGCTTTAACGTAGCCTTTATTTATTTTTATTTTTCAGATTTTGTGCTAAAATCTGGTGTGGTTGTAATTTAACACAATACTTTGAGCACTAACTGATCACATATTTTGAAGCTTTCACCAAAATGACTACGCCATCATTTCTCACCATAAGATGATTTTATTTTGAAACTCTGGCATGAAAAGTGGCAGGAAATATTAATTAATTCATGGCCCTTAAAGGTTCAGTATGTAATTTCTGGAACACGCTGGAACTTAGGAAAGTTTTGAACAGAGACACGTTTCTGGTCCCTCCCCCTCAGAGCCATATATGGCTCTGTTACCCTTGCTCTGCTGAAATTCAAATTCAAGCTCTGTTTTTATTGGCTGATTCAAATTCAAGCTCTGTTTTTATTGGCTGGTTACAAACTCTGTTTTTATTGGCTGGTTAACGGTGGGTCACTGTGGCTTTTTAGAAATGCTTAGAGAAGCAAGGGGACAATAGATTTTTTAGAGATTACTTGTCTAAAATCAGTATGTCAGTAGATAGTGACAGAGTGAAGAAATATGTAAAAAATATATTGTTAGAGAAGTTACAGACTGCTCCTTTAAGTCCAATTTTATAACTGGCAGCACCGTGAAGCCACAGCAGTCGGGCGACGCACAGAATTTTATATATATTTTTGTTTACACCTTTTGTGTTTGTCTTCTCCAGGCTGAGCTGAGGGAACAAACCAGATCTGAATATTTTTCCAGTGTGGGAGGAACTCACGAGTTTTTACACAGTCCCACAAAAACAAGGAAGCTTCAAAAGATGTGAGTACGATCTGACGCTTTCCAAACCCAGCAGACAACATAGACGCAAGTTATTCGTTTATATATATATATATTTCAACATTTCAGAGCCAAACAAGCCAACGTCCAGCAGAAGAGCTCAGGTTCCACCATGGAGAAGGAGCAGATGGACCAGGGGGCTTGTCCCAAAAACCAAACTCTAGAACATAAAGCTGGAGAGTCCGAGCCAAGCTCGACGGCTGTCCCCACGTCTGAGCTGAAGGCCCCTCCTTCCTGCACCAGTTCCTCGCCTGACTTTAAGGCTGAGATTCAAACGCTGAAACCAGTTGAGCTTGAAGTCATTTATAAGAGCAGTAAGAGGTGCGAGCCCGGTGACGACGGGGAAGATCCGCACGTGCAGCCGGCCAAGAGAACGTGCCTTGGAGAACCTCCAGCCACAACACGCGCTCGCTCTGCTGAGCGCTCCACGCAGACATCTATCCACGGCCTTCCTTTGCTGCCACTTCCTCCGGTCCAAGTAAAGCTTGAGTCCAAGGCTTCCCTTGTCTTAGAGCACAAGAAAACCACACTGGAAGTAGAGCTGCTTACTCCAGGGAAACCAGCCCAGAGGCTCCCCCTCACCAGCAATAACACGGCACCGACAATCCAAAACAGGCCGGCCGCAAGTCTGAGGGGCCTATCTATCAAGCCCGCATCCTCGGGCTCTTCTATTGGTTCCAGATCCACATTCACAGAGGAGGCGAGCGAGAACGTGCCCAGAACCTCGAGATTACGGCGAATGAAGAGGTCCTGAAGGGGAAGGAAACGCTGCAGTAAAGATTCCTGACGCCACAGGGATGGAGATTATATTCTGACTGGCTTCATGTTTGTAGTCCATGTGTCACTTCTAACTGCAATATTTAACATGTGCTTTTTAAATCACACACACGCACTCACACACACACACACACACACACACACACACACTGCTAACCACTTTGTCAATTGATAATTACTTTTCCTTTGTCAAATACTTGAATCCGCCTCCACCCTGAAGTAGCAGCGGCCAAGAGAGGCTCGCAAATAAGTGAAAAACCTTTAATTGAAGTTTCGATTTGGTTTTGTGTTCAAGATTAAGGATCTGAGACAGGCAGGAGCCGCGCAGTACGTCATGGCTTCAAGTCTGAAACGCTGGCTCCTGCACGTCTGAAACCCGTCCAGCATCCCCGCTCCAGCCTCGATGTGTTTGATGGGGGTTTCCAGATTTATTTCATCACCCCATTCTCCAAATATGTTGTTTTTTGGGGGGTTGACTTCATTCTCATAGTTTACTTCATACTCAGTTCCCAAGCATCTGTAATGAATCTCTAAATTGGGAGGTATTGTTTAGCATTTATTCTGAATCTGAATAAAATGTGAGCAACTACTGGAGTGGTGCTTTGGAAATCATGGGACTGTAGAGAACAGCTGCTGCAGTTTCCTTAACGTTGGTTGTGAAGGTTGCGGTCAGAACTCTCGTTAGTAGCCGAGACCGATCCCCAACAGACGGATCGTCAACTGCTTCAAGTCAATTCTGTGTTTTAGCAAAATATCTCATGAAGCACTGGACTACGGTAATGCTAAAGAAACCCTCAGAAAATAATTACTGAATATACAAAAGATTAACATTTTGAGCCAGACCAACACGTTTTCTACAAATAAGGTACATCAGTAGTCGCTCGCTACTTTGTAGTTTTTCCATGATTCTCAACTTTAATATTACGTGATTGGGATGGTACAATAATAATTATAATAATGAATTTAATTTGTAACGCACTTTTCATTAACAAAAATCTCAAAGTGCTAAGTGCTACAGATAAAAAGTTAACAAAAAAAATCTTCAGACAGGCGCCGCCATTTAGTTTTCTTTCAGTAAGCCTACACTGTATCACCAGTCCAAAGAACTACATTACCCAGAAGCCAACAGTGCTTCCAACCGCTGCTTTCCGCCGAAATGGAGGGTAAGTTCTGATCCGATCCTAACCAGCCTAAAAAGTTTGGTCCTTATTCAGTGACTTCAGCGCTCCTTGGATGCAGAGCTGACCAGAACCGGACCGGGACCACTTCCAGCCTCATCGGTCCACTATAAAGCCTATCGAGCGGGGAGGCGTCACCTGGAGGTCCGGTGTCTTTTCCAGAGCTCTCGCACTTTTTTCATCCAGATCCTTCTGGATTATTTTGACTTGATCGAGACCAGTGTGGTTTTGTGCTGGCTCTCCAAAGATCCGGCTCTCTCCAAAAGTGCCTGGTGCTCAATGGCTGCAGAGAGCCGACCACAACCGGACCAAGGCTAGCGAGTACCGGTACCCATACAAAAATTTGCAGTACCGTATTCGTCAGTGTTTAACACGCTCTTGTGTATAACACGCTTTGTCCAATATTGCCAATATATTTGGAAAAATCCGTAAATAATACGCTTCGGTGTTTACCACGCATCTATTATGCGTCAGCGCCTCATTTGCCCTGCTTAAAATGGTGACCACAGAAGCGAGCCAGCACGAAGGACTTTACAAGATAACACGGTAAAAACTATTATTTCTTTGCTGAGAAAAAATATATTTCTTAGCTGACATTATAGCACAAGGGTTCCTGAGCTTAACCGTTTCACGAAATGTTCAAATCAGCTGGATTTTAAAAAGTAGTTCGCCGATTTGCATGCAGGCGGGTGGGACGCTTTATTTCTTTAAATTTAGCTACGGTAAATAAACGCTTAAAAATATTTCTTAGCTGACATTATAGCACAAGGGTTCCTGAGCTTAACCAATTCACGAAATGTTCAAATCAGCTGGATTTAAAAATCTGCGGTGTGGTTTATGAGTTACGGTATCTTGCTAACAAAAACAGCGAACCTCACAGCTAAATGCAGCTACATCCAGAGCAGGGGGCGGGCAGCGACAGAGTCAGTCCGACCAGAGGAGGCTTTTTTCGGACACATGAGCTAGAAACGGTCTGGAAGTGTCTCCCTAGCGGACAAAAGTGGTACTGCACCATTTTTTGCCCAAAATGAAAAACGGCGAATCAGAGCCAAAAATGGGTCTAAAAATATGGGAAAAAAATCCATAAATGGCGCTTCGGTGTATAATACGCAGGACATTCAAATGAGCAAAAAAACTGTTATAGACCGACAAATACGGTACTTTACAGCAAATATACATTTGTTGTTTAAGTTGCTTAGGTTGGAGTTTAGAACATTGCAAGAGTGTGGGAAGGATTTATAAAGCCTTAAAATATATAAATACAGAAATAAATAGCGTTTCTGCATTGTGGTTTTTCACTTATCGGGGGTGTCTGGAACGTAACCCCTGCAATAATGTACATAATTTTCTTACACAAACAGTCCGGATTGGCTGACAGCTTGAGAAAGGATTTTATGGAGTATTTGGAGCCGTAACCTGAACCAGTTTACCACTTGAAGCCAGTTCCGCTTTGTTGGGGTGGGGAATGCACAGACTGTGGCGGATTAGCAAAACTGGACATTTTAAAGGAGGTGTTGCTAATCTGTCTTGCTTTTAATCCTTTTGAACATTTTTTTTAAGCGATCATCTAAAATATCCTGATGCATGCTCAATAATCCAGGTAGAAAAAACTTCCCAAGTCCTCTGGACGGGTTCAAAAAACAAAACAAAAAAAGTAGAAGAGTCGTCTTTCATCAGAAAGACTTCAGTCTTACACTTTACAGTTTTAAAGGTTTTACAGAAAGCCTTGGAGCAACAAGGGAAATGTCTGAGCCTCATGAGGGTACAGTATTTACTTCTCCAAGATTAACTTAAACGCGAGAACAGCTAGCTGCAGCGCAATTAGCCGTTAATATATTTGGACAGGGACCTCATTCAAGGCCACGATGAGTCTCCAGCTCTGGTTCCCACGCCAGGCGCATGAGAAAGCGCTCGTGTGCGCTGCTGACATGTTTGTCCTGATGCATCACACTCATCTCCCCAGAACAAAGGCGACTTTAATCCTCTTTTCATACAAAATATTTAATAAATATGACTTTCAAAAAAATATATTGCCAGATCAACACATAATTCTCAAGTTCATAAACAAAAAGTAAAAAAAATATATATATGTTGCCACGATCTTAAAGGGTTAACGAATGAGATAAAACGTCTTGAAAGAGCCTCGTTTTTTTTTGTGTTGGTTTTTATTTTATTTTATTTAAAGAAATGTGCACAGAAAGCAGACTAGCAGAGCAAGGCAGTGTCTTTATCCCATTGCCCCCCCACCCCGTTCAAGTACTCGACGTCTAGCTTATGCTATTAACTAAAGCAGATGGGAATTCTGGTGTGTCAAACTGGAGCAGCTGAAGTTTTGTTCCCTTAAGTAGAAACTGTTTAGTGCAGAGCAATATGTCTGCCACGGTGTCCGACACTCACAGCGGCCATGTTTCTTTCTCGTCCCACCCTCACCTGCCTTCTATTAAGGTCCTGGCAACAAATAATGAAATGTAAAAAAAAAAAAAAAGGCTAAACAAAAAATGGATTTTTTTTTCAAGCCCAAAGTTACCCATCTTTTGTCTTCTGAAATTTTTAGGAATTTGGCTTGAATTGAAATCACTGAATTTTATTTTTTTTAAAGAAATGGTTCGTTTCTGCAGCCATCAGAACCTTCAAAATAGACAGAACATATAAATAAAAAGGAATGAGATTTTAAGGCTCTTGATTATTAAGTTAATAAATCAAATATACACAATGATTAATAAAAAAATGTACATATCTACATGTTCTAAATTGTCACATAAATTCTTCATATTGGCAGCGACTGCTGCTGACATTGAACCCCCCTCTTCTCCCTTCCCCTCCCCGTAAAAATAAAAATAAATAATAAAGTGGATTTCTTTTCTTGCTCGACAGTTGCTGAAGTCTAAAGCTGAAAAAAGGCACTTTTCTCACAAAACGGAACTAGAAGGAACGCACCAAAAAAAAAGCGATTCGCTCTAGTGTTGAACACGTCGAGTAGTTCGAGTCACTTTACGACGACGACACCAGGAGCCCCTTCCGTAGTCCAAATATAAAGTACAAAAGAGGAAATGCACAGGAGGACACTTCTGTTAGTTCTACTGTGAAATGTAGACCAGTGCCTTGAGTTTTTTTCAGCCTACCAAAGCAACCATCACTGCCAGTGTAAGCCAGCTTGTCAAAACTTAAATTAACACGGGGAAAATCTGAAAATACTGTGGGGTCTCGAGTGGCACGAGCGTGCAGAAGCTACACGTGCCAAAGCTCCCCGGTGTCACCCACCACCTGGGTGTGAAGGAATAACGCTCGGTTGCACAGCAACACAGCCGTCTGCTATACGATGTAGTCCATCCTGTTTATGCTGTTTGCCGTCTCCAAGTCTCTGTTGTCCTGTTTATTAGTCCAGTTAGGATGCTTGGACGTGGGGTTGGGATTGGAGATGGGCGCCTTGTCGTCCCTCTCCACCAGTGTGTATGCTGGCTGCTTGGCGAAGCGGCCCTTCTGTAGGTGCCTCTCCTTGTCGTCCTCATCCCCTTCGGAATGATTCGTCCTTATTTTGGCTATGATCGAGTTCTTGCTCTCGTAGTCTTTGATGGCCACCGTGAGGCCCACGTGCTTCTCTATGGGGTTTTTGATCTGGTTGAGCTGCTCCCGCACGTTGTTGGTCGTGTTGTCCTCGGAGCCGGTCGGCGACGTCCCGCCGTGGCTGCTCTGCTTCCGTCGCCGCCGCACGCACCACAGAAAAACGAAGAGCAGCACGAGCGCCCAGATGACGATGAAAGCGGAGCTGAGGAGCGGCACCAGGTAGTCTGACGGGAGAAGACAGTCGCACGTCAAACAAATGGCAACATAAAACGACGAGCTTTATTTTAATACCCCCCTTTAAAGATTTTAAATCGTTGGCTAACTTTGGCCAGTATAACCTGACCTCTCAAGACTTAAAACAAGAAAGGAGGGTGCTGTCACCATGTTGATCGATGGTGGACACATGCAGGAGGCCGGCCAGTTGCAGTGAGCCCATTTAAAGCCCCACAGGCATGCACCTCCTTTTACCATTTAAAGGTGCTATGTGTAACTTTCTGTAGAGCACAGAACTTAGAAATATTTTCAACAGGCAAAGCATTCTGATCCCTCCCCCTCAGAGCCATATATGGCTCTGCCCCCCTTGCTCTGCTGAAATTCAAATTCAAGCTCTGTTTTTATTGGCTGGTTACAAACTCTGTTTTTATTGGCTGGTTAACGGCGGGTCACTCTGTGTTTTTAGTGTTTTTATAAATGCTGATAGAGAAGCAAGGGGACTATAGTTTTTTTCAGAGATTACTTTGTCTAACATCAGTCTGTCAGTAGATAGTGACAGAGGCAGCACGGTGGCACAACTGGTAGAGCTGCTGCCTCTCAGCGAGAAGGTTGCCGGTTCAAATCCCGGTCCGGGGCCTTTCTGGGTGGAGTTTGCATGTTCTCCCCGTGCATGCGTGGGTTTCCTCCGGGTACTCCGGTTTCCTCCCACAGACCAAAAAACATGCTTGTTAGGCTGATTGGTGACTCTAAATTGACCCTAGGTGTGAGTGTGAGAGTGGATGGTTGTTTGGTGTGAGTGAGACAGGTCCCTCTTGTAAATGAGTCCCCGTGACTCAACGAGGCTAGCCTGTATAAATAAAGGTTGAATGAATGAACAGAGTGAAGAAATATGTTAAAAATATATTGTTAGAAAAGTTACAGACTGCACTACAAAGTTACTTAGTGCAGCTTTAAATACTAAGTTCGGTAAACACTCCACTACTCCTACCATCGGATGACGGACTGAGTCGGCCCATGTTGGAACATTAAAGTTGGATAGTCTAGTCATTGTGTCACACAGTCATCAGTCGTGACAACAGTCAGCATGACATATAAAGAAAAAAGGGCAAAAGTCTTCATCCAGGCTAGGCTAATGACTAGCTAAGGGCCCCAACATACCAGTGTGAAACAAAATTCTACTAACGAATATTAAACTTCTACATTTTAACTTGATAGTTGCCGTTTCCTCATCTAAACGTCTGTACCTGCGGATATATGTATGCTGAGCATGTTAATGGTGCTGAAGCTGCTGAATTTATCAATCCACAGGTAAATGGTATGTTGTATGGTCTGGAGACTGTGGCATTGACAAAAAGACGCAGAAGTAGCAGAAATGAAGATGTTGAGGTTCTCCTTAGGAGTGACAAGGATGGATAAGATCAGGAATGAGATAATCAGAGGTACAGCACATGTTGAACAACTGGGAGATAAAGTTAGGGAGGCCAGACTGAGATGGTTTGGACATGTCCAGAGGAGGGACAGTGGGTATATTGGTAGAAGGATGTTAGAAATGCAGCTGCCAGGAAAAAGACAGAAGAAGGCTAAAGAGGAGATATATGGATGCAGTTAGAGAGGACAGGACAGAGTGAGGTGGAGGAGGATGACTCGCTGTGGCAACCCCTGAAGAGGGAAAAGCCGAAAGAAGAAGAAGAACTACCGGCCTCGCACCGTCCACGAGCTGAACCTCGACCAGGACTCAGGCCCACCGAGCCGGAGCGATACATTCACCAGCCTTAGCACCGTAACCATACAGAGCATCAGTCTATGCTTAAACCACACGCACACGTACAGACGTTCGGCTGACAAAACGGTGACAAGCTAAACTATCGTGTCCGTTAGCCTAGCCTAGACAAAGACTTTTGCCTCTTTCTCCATACTCGGCCACAGCTGATAAGGTTATTGATTGTTGGTAACCCTTTAGAGTTTGGTTTTGTGAAGTCTGGGAAAAAGACAAGAGTTGGTTCGTACCAGTTTTGTTGGGCTTCGGCACGCGGACTTCTGCGATGGCAGAGATGATGGTGTTGTTCCCGTTGCGTTTGCTAACCAGGCCGATTATTCGATCTACGATCTCTTTAACGGGGCTGCGGTCCAAGCGATGATCTTCAGCAGACTAGAAGCAAAGAAAGTGAAGTTTTAATTGACATCACATCTACAAGAGAAACCTGCTCCTAAACTGTTCCACAAAAACAAGCCATCCTGTTGAAGCATCTTTACGTGCTGCCTGTAACGCACGCTGCAGGCTATAAATCAAAGGGAACCTCTCGGACTATGCATCAACCATGTGGCAGACAGAGTGGGAGGAGGTACTCACAATGCAGACGTGGATCTCGTTACTCGCCGAGAACGACGGGTCACAGGTTATGGACACAGAATGCTCCAAGGAAAAATTCTTCACTACATGCAAACGCCTCAGCTGCTTACAGACTCCTTCCACAGTCAAGCCCTGCGCATGGAGACGAAGCATTATGTTAAGACATGTGGAAACAGAGCAACAGCATGTCTGGTTGAAGTCCACCTCATTTAGATTGAAGACCACCTGCTTGCATGCTTGTTCTGCAACTGGTGAGTGATTAACACGTTTTGTGACAGTTGCTAAACATCTCATTTAGCTGTAGTGCTTGTACCTAAATTAATCTGATAGTCAGGTGAAGGTGCGTAGCATGGGCGTTGGAAAATCACAGCAGAGCGAGGACTTAAGACAACCAAATACAAACTAAATGAACAGAAATGAATTCTTTAGGAGTCTGGTTTTGCCCTGAAGGGAAGGTGGGAGCTCCTAAAAACCTGATTTTTCACAGTTTGCTGTCGCCAGTAATTTATGACTAACGCTGCAGAAAAAAAAAGACCCTAAAAGCTTGTTGCCTGGATAACTCACTTGAGGCATGGTCTCCTTCTTTAGGGTGAAGGTGATGTTGGCGCAGCTGCTGTCCTGGTAAGAGGAGCTGGGGTGGCATTTGACGGGAGGCTGGGGAGAGTTGGGGCGCCAACACTCTCCGAGCTCAGCGCACGGCTTCACAAAGCAGTGGCCTTCCCCGAGAGGCAAGCAGCTCTGGCCTGGGGGACAGCCGCCTCGGCCTTTGGCGCCAAGTTTGCACGACCTGGGGCCACACCACATCTGCACAGAAGAACACCACAACAGGTTTTGTTTTAAACCTAGATATTTAATCAAACCTCAAAGGAAAAAAAGGCAAGGTTAAATAAAAGTAAGTAAAATATGGATCAACATTATTTCTCAGCAGCTATGAAGCCAATTTCTAAAACACACTTTACAGACACCTGAAGATCAAAGTGGAGTTTTTATTAAAGTTTTGATTAAAAGATTTAAAGAACTTTGCACCAGAAACAGATAGCAACAGTCAGCCTTTGATCATTTTTTTTCTCATATGCTATGAAAATAATCTCTAAAATATATGTTTTACATCAATTGTCCCCTGAAGATAATCAAAGCTTTGATTAAAAATTGCATTGACAGTTTGCTGAAAGTTTCAGTCAGTATGCTTTGGGCTAAAATACTTCAACTAAGAAATACATCTTATCAACATTGCTCATCTCCCAAAGATAAACCACATATTGATAATTTTTTGATTCAAGATTGCAATGACATGTTGCATCAGAAAGGGACTGATAGTTAAGTCAGTCAATCATTGACTAAAATTATTTAAACGGCTATAAAATACAACTTGGGGACGTTTGTCCCCTAAAGATGAACCGTGGGACTATAATTATTAAGATCAAAGTTCATGCTCAATAATCCAGGTTAAAAAAATTAATCCAACAGGGTCATCTGGACGGTTTCTTGTTTGTTTTTGTAGAGAGGTTTCGTCCTTCATCCAAAGGACTTCATCAGTCCGAGGAGCACAAGCAGCACACTCCCATAGTGGACCAATTGATAAGATGGTTTCTGGGGCCCACCCTCTCCCCTGTCGAATCCTCTGAGGCAGCCATAACCAAAGTGGTTCAAAACATCAAAGTTCATGCGTAATAATCCAGGGGAAAAAAAATATCCAAAGTTCAGTCAGGTCATCTGGATGTTTTTTTTCTTTCTTATTTTGTTGAGACGATTCATCCTTCATTAGCCTGGTTAAAACCAGACCCTTGTCCTTCACTTCGCTTCGGACTGGTGTAGTGGTTAGGGCGTTTGACTTGGGACCCGAAGGACGCGGGTTCGCGTCCCGGCCACTACACATCTTGGGGTGTCTATGAGTGCACACCTATTTCTCCAGCTCCCCGAGCGCCTTCTATGGCTGCTCACTGCACCACCTGGTAGGTGGTTGGGTTAAATGCAGAGACGAATTTCGTCTGTGTATGGGAAACATACGCAGATGACAAGATTAGACAATTATTATTATTATTATTATTAAAGAAACTTTCAGAAAATAATCACTGGATGTTATTTTGTAATACTGAAGTAAAAACAGTGTGGTAGTCATTGAGAACTACTCCTAACATACTCTGAGCACCAATATGCACAAAATGCTGCTGCCATAGTCTTAACTGGAGTTAGTGGGAGAGATCATATCTCTCCAGTTTTAGCTTCTCTCCATTGGCTTCCTGTCAAATCCAGAATTGAATTCAAAATCACATTTCTTATCTAGAAAGCGCTCAACAACCTAGCTCCATCTTATATTCAAGATCTTATTGTTCCATATTTTCCCAACAGAGCTCTTTGCTCTCAGACTGCAGGTTTACTTGTGGTTCCTAGAGTTTCCAAAAGCAGAATGGGAGGAAGATCTTTCAGTTATCAGCAAAGGTGGGCGCCAGCCCGCTAGGGAGCGCTAATGCGCTAATCCGCTTATAGCGTACCTAAACAATTTGTTAGCTTTACAGCGGATTGGCTAACTTTTATAATTCATAAGCGGATTTGCGCTATTTTTATTTAAAATGCAGTACCGATAAGAACTAATTATCTATCAGTAAAAACGAAAAAACTTATTTACGGGCCCGGACGACTGCTAACAGACCATATCCTGTCAGCGCCGGATGTGGTCCGTGACAAAAAAGCGTCCCCTCAGTCTCTTTGCTAGAGCGAGCGCTCTCAGTTAGCAGCCAGTGTGTTACTCTGCAGCCTTATTGCTTGTTTTCGAAGAGTCAGACGAAGAGTTTTTAACATGGAGGGTGAACTTATGGATGTTTCTCAGCGGCCTACGCGACGCGTCTGGATTTTAAAAAGTATTTCGCCATTTGCCCTCTTCAAAATGGCGGCCGCGACGGCCACAGAAGATAAGGACTTTCCATGAAAACACGGTAAAAACAATTATTTCTTTGCTGAGAAAAAATATATTTCTTAGCTGACTTTATAGCACAAGGTTTTTCTGAGCTTAACCGGTTCAAATGGTCAAATCTGCTGGATTAAAAAAAGTATTTCGCCATTTGCCCTCTTCAAAATGGCGGTTAGCGTGTTAGCATTAGCGTCTGCTAGCATTGCTAATACATAAGTGCTTTTGAAATTGCGGACCTAAATAAATCAACAAGTGCTTTAGAAATAGCGGAACTCATTTTTGGATTAGCGCTGCCCAGCACTAGTTATCAGGCTCCTCTCTTGTAGAACCAACTTCCAGTTTCTGTCTGTAAAGGTTCCCACATACTCGGCTGTACTGTGTGTACTCCATGAGCCGCATGGACACTGCGCACACTGTCCGCAGATGGTTGAGACCACATACTCAAGTGTACACTCTGATGGGCTTCAGACCAGCTTTGCAGGCAAGGGGCATTTACCTTCAGGAACATTTTGAGTTTGCCGATTGGTCATTTGCTGACACACCTACTGGATTGATTGACAGGTAACAAAAAACAAACAAACAAAAAAACAGAGCTACCGGCGGCCCTGGGTAGAGGCAGATGGCAGCCCCAGCAGCAGTGTTCTGTGTTTATATGTTGTTAATAAAAAGTTCTAAAAAAAAAAACACACAGGGAGCGCTGTCCCTGCAGCCCACACAGCAGACTGGACCACCAGGAAATCTCCAGACCCTCCTGGACCTGATTTTAATTTGCTCATGACAAATTTCTTCATTTCTCACAATGGCATCAACGGACAAGGAGGAAATTGCTTGCCTTTTGGCAAAAAAAGAAAAAAGAAAAGAAAAGGCCATTAAACCAGACGATGGATGAAGAAGGGGAATTTAATACATTGGTGTTGCGTATAAAACAGTCTGTCACCAGACAGTTTATTGTGAGGCACTAAGTACGCGTACGCGGTCATAAAAAATTATCTTTGTGCAGACACGGCTTACGGACGGCCACATCGAGTCCACGTTGAGTCTAATCGGGTACGCCTAGACCTCCGCAGAGTGAATTACACCAGAGTATGGGAACCTTAAGGCTGGCACATTGGCCAGTTTAAAGACTGGGCTTAAGACTTTCCTTTTTGATAAATCCTAGTTAGGGTTGACTTGTTATGTTGCATTAGGCTTAGACTACTGGAGAACAAACTGACCTAAATTCTTTAAATGAATATTTAAAATTGAATAGTTTTCATTTGATATTATTTCTATCTTAACATGTGATTCTTGACCTGCCATTGTGTATTTGTTCCTCTCAAACCAGCCGGTCGAAGTAGATGGACACTTGTCCTGAGCCTGGTTCTACTAAAGGTCTCTTCCTAATGAGTTTTTCCTTTCCACTGTTGCCTTCATGCTTGCTCAAGATGAGAGTTCTGTGATGATGTTAAATTCAACTCAGTCTGCTTATAATTGAGTCAGTTTTATTCAAATTGAGCTCAGATTAGATGTGGTAGTTGTTGAGGATCATCACAATTACATAGTCCAAGAGCTAACAGGTTCCACAGGATCTTTACTTGATATTTTTGCATTAACTGCTGGAGTTTATCCTGTGTTTGTTAGCAAAATATCTCATGAACCACTGAACAGACTGGAATAAAACTATTAAAATCAGGGGGTGCACATTAAGCTATCGACTTTTGGAATCACCCTAATTCAAGATTACATCCATAGCTAGTCAACCACAACACACAAGAACTGGCGGTAACTCGATCAGTTTCACAGATACTGAGTATTTTGGCTGGTAGTAGTTTGGCGTCATCGCCATCACAAAGTCTAAGTTCTATCAAATCTTCCAAGATATCTGCTTAAAAATTTGGCATTCGATTCAGCAAGTGATATACATTCCATCAATCATTGCTAGTCAAATTATTAATTTTATTATTATTATTATTACTGTATTTGCCTGTTAACACACGTAACTGATCCGTTAGATCTGCTGCTGTCACTTTGCATACTCCTGCGTATAACTGCAAGTAAATGCACACATTAAGCATGCACACATGCACAGAAACTCAAGACCCAAATATTTACAGATAACAACAGCATGCAAAGATGTTGCAATCATTTTCAATTAAGGATGCCCCAAGGCAGGGTTGTCGAAACATTTTCATATGTGTGCCAAAACTATCCAGATGAAAAGAGTCATGGGCCACGAACATGCAAACTCTCAGCTTGAACAATATTTTGGAGAAAGAACCACATTTTATTCATTTTAGTGGCGAAAGAGTTTTAAATTGTTGCAGATCCAAAACATTAAAAGCCTCATAAACACTAAGCTTATATCTTTTATTAAAAATAATTTTAATTTATTTGATTTGTTGGGTCCATGTTTGTTGTTTTCTTGTTTGTAAAGTTCATTTTAGTCTGTTTTCAGCAACAAAAGTGTACCGGTAATTTGAGTAAGTGTCCTTTTAAAAGCGGGTCGATCAGCCTTTTGGACCATGGACGACGCAAAAGGCTGATCGAAGTTCTGAAACGCGTCCAGCTGTCGGTCACTACAACAGATTTGTAGAAGGATTGATAAAGTTGATCAACTCACGTGTAGATGATACCATGTTATATTCATTTAAAAATGCCCAATTTCCCTCTTAATGATTTTATCAACTGCAATATTTAGTCAAGTTTTGTGAATCATTATCCAAAAGTCGCATTTCGGGTAGAAATCAGTAAAGGTTTTTGGTGCTTTGTACCATGAAGTGAAAATAAAAAGATAATAGCTAAAGGTTTACTGTATTTTGTTTAATATTACTTGTTTTGATTAGATTTTTTTAAAAGTTTATTCATTTTATAAGAATGAAATACAACAAATGACATATATATAAAAAATGAAAATAAATAAAAAACATAGCATGAAAGGCAGCAGATGAAGAAAATATCTTATTAAATCTGCTCCTTTTTTCATCTAATACAAACTAAGTGTTGTATAATAACTAAATAAGTAAACAACTAATTTAACCAATAATTATATATATACTCAAATACAGTCATTTATATTTGTTCAACAAATCAACTTTAACAAGTTTCTTAAAGACAGGAATCGATTTGGCTTCCTTAAAATCTGACTTTAAATTATTCCACAGTCCAACACCCTGTATTACAGTAGATCTTCCCTTCAAACTTGTTCTGAATCTCTGTTTGACAAAAATATCTTTTCCTTTGAGATTATAGTTGCTAACTCTTTTCACAAAATACATTTGAATATTTGATGGTAACATACAATTATGAGCTCTATACATAAGTTGCAAAATGTTATGATCTACTAAATCATAAAATTTCAGTAGATTCATTTGACAAAACAATTCATTAGATGGGTGACAGTAATGTTTTCTTGTTATAACTCTTATAATTTTTTTCTGCAAAATAAAAAGAGGGAATGTGATGGTTTTACAAGCTTTACCCCATACACTCAATAAATCAAATGTGGTACAGCGATTGAGTTATACAATAGATACAATGCTTTATCATTAAATAGATATCTAACTCTATAAAATACTGCAATTGATTTGGATATTTTTGTTTTGACCAAATTTATATGTTGTTTCCATGACAGCTTATCATCAATAACTACACCCAAGAATTTTACCTCATTGACTCTTTGAATCAATGAGTCATCGATCAGAAATGGAATATCAATTGATTGTTTTTTATTACTAAATATCATGTAGTTTGTTTTTTCCATTTTTTCTTCCATTTTGCTGTTAAACCTAAACATAAATTATAAAAGTATTACCAACTAATTTGCAGAAAGTCTGCATTGACCTATTACGCCTGCTGGACAAAATTATACTATTCTTAAACTGCAGTTGTGGGCCCCACAGAATCACTGCAAGGGCCGCAAATTGCCCTCGGGCCACACTTTGGACACCCGTGCCCTAAGGTAAGTGAGGCTGTGTGAAAAACAATCACATCTCATTTCAATCTAGTGACTGTGTGTGTGTTCGTACATGCATCTCTATGAACTGTTTTACTTTTAGAATAACAATATTGGTCTTTTATAATAAAGATCTTGACTTGAACTTTAGAAACACTTGTTGAAACAGCTTCAAGCATTATAGCTATCATCAAGCTACAAGACTTTTTAGACATTATTGGGTATTGGAATAAGAATAAATAAAAGAGAGAAATGTTTTGAAATTTTGGAATTGTAGGCTAGAATTAAGGAAATTTGGTATAATGTAAAGGTCAAATACATTTTTAGACTGGACATGAGACAAAAATCTCTGAATCGGACATAGGTCAATGAGAAATGTAAAATTGCTTGAACTAACACCACCTTTCAAGCCACAACAAAGAGAAAATATGTGAATGCCACACACATTTCATTGCAGGTCTCTCTTGTAAATGAGTCCCCGGGGCTCAATGGGATTAACCTGTCTAAATACAGGTTGAATGAACATTGTCTTTGTAAGAAAAAAATCTTTAAAAACAAGTTGATCATTCATACAAATCCATATCTAAACATTAATTGAGAAAAGCTGCCGCTGGAATACAGTAGATAAAGTGTTTTCAAAAAAAGCTTATTGCAACTTTAAATAAAAACAAAACCTGCATCTTCAGGGGTTAAATTAAACATTTACTGTAGCACATTTGGCTCAAAAGGCCCAAACCTATCCACTTCTCTTTTCCAAAGAACACAACCACAAGATATTGTCTTTTCCATTCACCAGAGACAAAAAAAAATCACGGAAGTTCGGCGTCCTACTCAGGGGCCTGTTTTGTTAAAAGGATCCTCGGTGAAGTTTTATCTCCCCTTGGGCTTGCACTCTCTGTATATTGTGTGAGTCGTCAAGATTAACCAAAATAAAGGCAGTTCTCACCACCCGAGGATATTTTTGTTCCCTGCGAAGTCTCTGCTTAATTGGTTGGAAACACACTGCGGCCCCTGCATGGGGATTGCAACACAGATTCAAGACATAACAGTGAGAAACATGTCTAATAACATGCATGTGTTCCTGGTCCTGGAGAGGTAAGAGTGTGTGGGTGTAAACTTTGGATTTTATCACAATAATTTAGTGTAAAGAAATTAAAATGTCAGCTAATGTGAAGAATTTAACATCCCTGTAAAAGTTCTTGCATTCCCAGAAGAAATTCAAGACACCCTTTGCATTTCTTAGCAGGGTTTCAACTCTAACGTCAACTTGTTCCAGTTCTTAGCAGGGTTTCAACTCTAACGTCAACTTGTTCCCGTTGTATCCATTTGGAGCAAATCATCAAAACAATGAGCAACCTCATATGATATTGCAAGATGTTGCACATCTTACAGTGTTGTCTCCAAGAGTCAATGCCAACATTTGCTTAACAGTTAGTGCTCAAAGTGTGGGTCAGGAAAGATTTTCAGCTACTGCCACATTACATTTTGTTTGTCTTTTTGTATTTAATGGCCACCTTTAAAAAAAAAAAAAAGACATCTTAAATCACGTGCCAGTCATCTTCAACTTGATTTACTTATGGCTGAGACATTTCTCTCAGCATGATATTATTGCACAGCTGTTTGCACTGATTGGCCTGCACTGTCAAATCTCCACATTTTATGCAAATCACTCCAAATTTTAATGTCAAAAACACATAAACCCTACTGGTCGGCCACCGTATAAACCTGTTTCATTTTGTTGTCCTTCATTCTTTGCTTCCACAAAAACACAACTGTACGGAAACCAAGCATCTGCTTGTTAGAAGTTGGTTCGTGTCAGCTCAGTACAAAACTCTCCAAGCCACGTGACATTTGCTTGAACTCCCTTCTCAGAAAGACATGGGTGTGACAAACATGAATAACACTGTGAATGCCAAAAAACTCCAAGGTACTTTTTTTGTAAAACAGTTAAAATGCTTTTATTTTTAAGGCACAGCTCTTGACCTGTAAAGAAAGTGTTTCCACTTTTGCTGGGTGCAAGTGCTATTGAGACGAATAAAATGAAAAAAAAAAAATAATAAATTTAAATGCTACAAAATAACCACAAGCTATTTTTAAATGCCTTCATGTAATTCATTCTGACCTTATCATAAATCTAAGTGGACATGGGCAAGGAACATGTCTGCATTGTTTTTTCCCATGAACTTAGCAGATGTTTGAAGCCACTTAGAGAGGTCAAAGTTGAGACGAGAGCTTCAGATCTTTTTGCAAGATATTCCAGGAAACAGGAGCGGAGTAGGAAAAGGTCATTTTGCCTAGATCAGTCCTCACTGAGGGAACACTACATGTACAGTAATAATGTCCTGAGAGTGCAACCTGTAGCTGCACTCACATAGTAACATGTAGGAGGAGATGTATGAAGGCAGCAGACCAAGAAGTGATTTAAAAATGAAAATGTACCAGTAAGAGTCTGCATGAGGTTAATGATGTCCAGTTAAGCAGTGATGGGTACGATAGTTACAGCCAGTTATAAATGTTACCTCACCATTATAGGCAACATCTAACATCTGCAGGGTGATTGTAGGAGCGTTCATGTAAATATTGTCACAATAGTTCATGGAGGGAAGGAAAGTTGGTCACAAGGTGTTTCCTTGCCTTCAGAGTTAGACATGATCTATTTCTGAAAAATAATAATAATAATAATAACTTTCAGTTTCCTTACCAAGGTTTCCATGTGGAGCTTAAAAAGAAAGATACAAATTGACCAAGAGACCCAAATATTTGTAGGAATCAAAAAACTCAATAGGGACACAATTAGAGGATAAAATCAAAGGAAGACTGCTGGGACCGACTTTCTATTTGAATAAAGCATCCTTTTGGTTTTGTCAGTGTTTAGGACAAATTTGAGATGGACCAAATCTGACTGGATGATGTTGAAAGCAGGTTGCAAAAGCTGTGAAACCTTAATGACTCTTTTAGCTCGACAATAAACAACTGTATCATCAGCACAGAAATGTAAAGATATATCAGGGATGTTCTGATCTACGTTACCTATGTAGATTGCAAAGAGGGTGGGCCCTAAAACTGAGCCTTGTGGTACACCATTGTTGACTGTTAAATAACTGGAGGAATACCATTATTTTTAACACATTGCCTCCGGTCTGAGAGATAGTTAAAGAATCAAACCAATGGTGTGAACTGAGAAACCAATTTCTGAGAGCTTGTGACACAAGATGTTATGACGCACAGTGTCAGAAGCTTTAGACAGGTCTAAGAAAAGTGCAGCACAATAATACTTAGCGTTCAGTGCTTCAACAATGTAATTAAAAACCTTCAGTGAAGCAGTCATTGTGTTGTGTTGTTTCTTGAAACCAGATTGATGGAGAGGTAAGATGTTAAATTAGTCCAAATACTTTTTAATTTGAGAGTTTATCAGTTTATTTAGAACTTTGACTAAAATGCAGAGTTTAGAGATTGGTCGATAATTGTTCTGTGAGGTGGGTTCACCTCCCTAAATGATAAATAAAAAAACAATAGGCTGTTCCCTTATCAGTCAGTCACTCGGTGCAACATAAATGCTATGGGAAATTGCACCCCGCGCGATTACCTGAAGGAATACAATCACGCCTTTACGGCAGGGGCGTCAGCGTCACGCCAGAGTCCCCTCCCTCTGGGTATTTAAGACGCGGACGCCCATCCTACTTTCTCTTATTGCCCTTCACCTCGCTTAAACCTGAACTTCGTGGGACTTCTCTGTTGTCACATCGCTCGATCAGAGGTGAGCTTGCTCCCTACGCTGAGCGTACAGAGAAATTTTCCTGCGTACTGCTGGGCTGGCAAAAGCTAGTCCAGCGTTTTTCTACTTACCTCGAAGTTTTCTTCTCTCTCCGCAGCTGCTTCGCTCGACGGCGCTAACTGCATCACAACACTCCCTGCTAACCATTAGCAGGCTAGCCAGCGAAAGCAAGACGAAGGAGAGGACGTCTGCGAACAAAAGGAAACTAGGAACAGCCTCGACGCTTCTCGTCTCCGGACATGGCTCCAGAGAAGGGAAGGGTTCCAAAGAAAACCAGCAGGACGGCGAGCCCTCGCTCGCGCCCCTACCCCAGCGGCTGTGGCTACTCCCTCTCGGCAACGGACACCCACGAGGCCTGTCCCGTCTGCCTAGGGATACTGCACGCAATAAAAGCGCTGGAATCCCCCGACTCCTGCTCCCACTGCTGTCGGATGCCGGCGGTAGTGAGGAAACACCGCGCGGACGCGTTGGCTAAGACCATGGAGAAGGCCGTGGCACTGAAGGCTGCACGCCTCACAGAACTGCTCGCTCCCGAACCGGAGCTCGAGAACATGGACTTGGAATGCAGCGGTCAGGTCGGGGATGAGAAGGTGTCGGAATCCTCGGTCCCCGTCGAGGACTATACGCCTGAAGTGTCTGACCAAGACGCCGAGTACGGTTGCAGAGGGGAAAGTGTGGATTCCTCTCAGAACCTGGCGCAAGTTCGACCGGAACCGGACGTGTCAGTCCCTGCTCTGTTCGACTTGTGCCACAGGGCGGCGGACGCCCTGCAGGTCACGTGGCCAGACCCCACGCCTCGCCAACAGGTTACGAGGCTGGAGGAAAATTATACTTCTACGCGAAGCAGCAGCCAACGACGTCGCAGAAAATGCCCATTTTCCCGGACTTCCTCATGGAGCTCACGCGTTCCTGGGCGGAACCCAGAGCTCCCATGATGCTGCCACTATCCTGGCTCCTGGAGGTCGCCGGAATGGAGGCAGCAGGTCTCGCCAGCGCACCCCAGATAGAGGAGACCCTGGCGGCTCATCTGGCCCCCGCAGCTACGGGGGCAGAAGCCAGCGCTGCCCAGCAGGGCCTGCCGCGCTTCGGAGAAACAGCTCGAGAAATGCTACCGGGCTCAGGGCCTCGCGGCTCGTGCGATGAACGCTTCAACCATGATGCAGGCGTACCTGGCAGAAAAGCTGCAGGAACTCCAGGTAACGACAAACGAACAAGCCGCAACAGAGACCATGGAGGAGGCCCGCAGGGCTTCTGACTTCGTGCTCCGCATGATGGGGACAATAGCCATCATGCAAGGCAGAGCAATGGCGGAAGTGGTTGTCGCCCAGCGCCATCTTTGGTTGACTTTGACGGACCTCCCAGAAAACCAGAGGTCCCCCTTCCTCCAGCACCCGATCGAGCCGGCGGGACTCTTCGGGGAAGCCCTGGAACGTATCCAGGCCAGGCTGGAACAAAGACGCAAACAGGCGGAAGCCCTACGCGAGGGGCTGCTGAGGAAAAGCTTTGCACCCCCCAAGGAAGCCATGCGTCGCCCTCCGCGGAAGAGACCCACTGGCGACGGAGAGCCTTTTTAGCATCAGGCGGCCAGGCCGAGGGCCTCCTCGATGACCCCATGTGGAAAGCAGATTCGGGCCTGATGAAACAGGACGAACTCATGATTTTACAGGTTTGCCCGCCCACGCGGTACGGGAATCTGACCCTTTGAGCCCAGTCTTCACTTGTAAAACACTACAAGGAGCTGGTGACATGTGTGTGCACTAAACATGACTCGCCTACTGTATGTGTAATAAAAACAAGCACTGTTTCATGCATATACAAAAATAAAAGTACCAAAGCACAGACTGCCCTGGTTCTTGACTCGAGTCCCACTTTTATAGAACACAAACCACTTGGTCAAACTATGAACCGCAGCAAGATGCGCGATCTCGGTCTGAGACAGTCAGATCTCGCGATACCTTCTGTCGGGCTGACCAGCCTGCTCGAGAGCTCGCGAGAGGGGTCAAAGGCCACCCTTCCTGCACTCAAACATGACGAGCAGCAATTGGACATGCCTTCCAGGCTCATGGCACACGCGCAGGCCTGGAGGGCTTTTCTGCCAAACAAATGGGTCATGAAGACAATATGTCATGGGCTGAGGCTGCAGTTCGCCAAGAGACCGCCTCCCTTCACAGGGGTGCTGCAATCGAATATTAACCCTGCATGCGCACACATGCTGAGGGAGGAAGTATTGATGATGCTACAGAAAGGAGTAATAAGTTTGGTCCCGAAACGCAAACTACGCTCCGGTCACTACAGCAAGTACTTCCTGGTGCCCAAAAGGGATCATTCCCTGAGGCCGATCCTGGATCTCAGGACTCTGAACAAGCGAATAAGAACTTTCAAGTTCAAGATGCTTAAACTGCGGCAGGTCCTCCAGTCTGTGAGACCAGGAGACTACGCATGTACAGTGGATTTGAAGGACGCCTACTTCCATGTGGGCGTGTGGAGGAAGCACAGAAAATTCCTCCGTTTTGCTTTCGAAGGGAAGGCTTATGAATTCAAAGCCTTACCCTTCGGTTTGAAGACGGCTCCTCGTACATTTACTAAATGTCTGGACGCAGCCCTGACCCCTCTTAGGAATCAAGGAGTCAGGATTATGAACTACCTGGATGACCTCCTGATTCTGGCCGGAAGCAGAATACAGGCCCAGTCACACTCCTGTAGGGTGATTTCTCACCTGGAGTCTCTCGGTTTTGTCATAAACCTACAAAAGAGTGACCTAACCCCATCACGGATTACCGTATTTCTGGGAGTACAGGTCGACACCATCCGGTACAGAGCATGGCTCTCAAAGGAACAAGTTTCCTCGATTCGCCATTGCCTGACAAAGTTTAAACTGGATCAGCGGGTCCCCCTGAAAACGTGCCAACGCCTCTTAGGCCTCTTGGCGGCAGCCATACCCTGTGTGCCACACACATTGCTGAAAATGCGGGCCCTACAAGTGTGACTAAACCAACAGACACAACCCGCCCTGCCTGGTGGAACAGGAAATATCAGGATAGATTCAGAGTACCTGAGGGCCCTGGAACCTTGAAGAGACTTGTCTGTTTTCGCGGAAGGGGTCCCACTAGGTCAGGGGTGTCAGAGTCAAATACACCAAGGGCCAAAAAAAAAAATTGCTACAAGCCAAGGGCCGGACTGGTTCAATGTTCATATTGAAATGATTTCACATAGCCTATTGAACCAAGACCTAACAGACTGTCTATTATTTAAGGATTAAATTAATAAAACAACATTTTCTTATGGATCTGTCAGTAATTTCAAGTGAAAACATTTTTTAACAGGCAAACAGCAAAAAATTAATTGTTTAAAAAATATATATATATATATATATATATATATGTTTCTTAATATCAAGATAAATGCATAAATAAAAGTGCATGCATTATAAACTGAAAATGCATTATTGTGCAGCTCTATGATCCTTCTGATCACCACTTTCAAATAGGAAAATAAGAAAATAAATCAAATCAGTTGTATTCTTTCTCATGGCTCTGTCCCCGAGTCCATTCAACTGAAAAGTAAATATAAATAAATAAAATACAATAAAATAAAATACATAAATCTATGGCACACAGCCAAAACAATACTTCCTTCAAAGAAAAATCATGTCTTGTAGAAACAAATGTAAAAATTTAACTGAATTAAAAACTGAAAATTTGTTACAGCTCTGTGATGCTCACTTATCTGAGGCTGATACTTGGAGGTGCCTCATCTTTTGTACAAGTTCATCAATGTTTGGGGTTAGGCTCTGAGCTGAGGAAATCCTCAGGATTGATTACCTCCATGAACATGTAGTCTGCCTCCCACCTGGCTTGAAACCCCTGTTCTCTGTGTCCACCTTACGTTTAGCCATTTTTGAGGAGGGGTGCAAATGTAGCTGAAAGTTGATCTCTGCTCTGACTGCTGATGAATAATGAAGCCACTTGTGCAAGCTGAAGTGACTGCACGAGCTACCTGCCTAAATAAAGGTTGAATGATTAGGCATACAGCTGTCTTGTGACTTTTTATTAATATACTGTACTTTTTTATGATTGTTTACTGTTGGCTGCAAGTATGAAGCTGTGAAATCCTTCATTTTCTACAGCTGATAGCTGTTGGTCATTAATTATGATGAAGTTCAGCAACTTCTCTGTTGAGCTCCTAAGCTTCAGCTGTGTGTTTTTATTGTTCAGTCTGGGAGTATTGTCGCTCCTACGAGATTATCAGGTCGGAGTAGACGCGGTTGAACAAGAAAAAAAACACAGCTGAAGACATGGAGCTCGAATGAGGGACAGGCTGAATGATCCGAGACCGGGACGCGCGGCTGGGTCCTGCTGCTGTTTCAGCGAGAGTGTCATCCCGCTGAACTAACTTGAGCGCGGTTTAAAGTGGCGCTATGGCTCTGCAGACATTGCACGTTGCTGTCTTATGGTGTTTAGTGAAAATACATCCATACAGCGGACATGTTACGATGAACAGTTGGCTAACTGTTAGCTAAAATGTTATTCACCGAGTCTGCACGTTGGAGCTGCTGGCTGCAAACTATGGAATGGATTTCCTGAATTTGAGGCGGGTCTCATTACTCTGGGTTCATGAGACACGACTCCGTTCCGAAAATCCATTCCATAGTTTGATCGATTCCGTGCCGTGTACAAAACACCAGCGGGCGGCTGTGGCTTGCGGGCCGGATCTAATAGTTATTAAATATCATCCAAGGGGCCATAAATAATTGCTTTGCGGGCCGGATTTGGCCCGCAGGCCGCCACTCTAACATATGTGCTCTAGAGCCTGTCTTGTGTGGGATTTCTCATTCTTCCTGGCGCCTGAGTTAGTGGGGATGCTGTCTGCTCTGTGGTACAGAGTCCTGATGACTCCTAACTTGTGCTCTAGAGGGTGATGGGAGTCAAACTGCAAATACAGGTCTGTGTGAGTGGGTTTGCTTTTCCTTCAAAACTCAGAAAACTCAATATCTAATGTAATCAAATTAATAAACTCGTTCTCAAAAGTTTCTGATTATTCTATAAATTGGTCAAAATCTATAGCTCTTCCAATAAATTACGTGTTTAATACTTCTCTCAATGAAAGACTACAATCAGGTAACATTACATATTTGGGTATTAACATTTCTCCTAGATTAGATCAGTGTTTTTCAACCTTTTTTGAGCCAAGGCACAGTGTTTTCATTGAAAAAAATCCCTAGACACACCACCAACCACAATTGTAAACATAGATACTGTACACTGTATCCGCCTATATTAAATATATAGTCATTCTTATTAAAGTGTCTTGAATAGGAATGAAATAAACACAAAAAATATTTTTATCATATTTTATATTTTTTATTTCAAATTGCACTTAACATGTCTTCAAAAATACACCCGAACAGTACCACAACAATGTGGTCTTAAATTTAAAGAGGTTGTAGAAAGGGGGGGGGGCTTTTTTGATAATTTCCATGGCACACCTGACGATCACTCACGGCACACTAGTGTGCCTAGGCACAGTGGTTGAAAAACACTGGATTAGAAGACTTAATAAAATTGAATTATATCCCACTTTTAAAGAAAATTGAAGATGATCTTACTAGATGGAGATCTCTACCCATATCAATTATGGGAAGAGTTGCCTCAGTAAAAATGATGGTCCTGCCGAGAACAAATTATTTATTCTCAATGATTCCAAATAAACCTTCAACTGAATGGTTTAAGTCCCTGGACTCTTTCATATCTAAATTCCTTTGGAAAAACAAAACCCCACGTATTAGCTTAAAAGGATTACAAAAATCTAAAGATACCGGAGGATTAGAACTTCCCAACGTCTATCACTACTATTTAGCCAATAGGTAAAATATATCTCAAAGTAGTTAAATCCAAATGCATTAGATGTAACTTGGATAGACATAAAACAAACTTTATGTTATAATATTAGGATTTCAGATCTGCCATTTATTAGTACAAATATAAAAAACATGTTTGCTTTAAAAGTATCAGTATTAGCTCATCTCTGACGGCATGGTGGGAGTATCTGAAAATGACAAAGTCTTCACTACTCCCTTGCAGACAAACACCCATCTGGAACAATACTGACATACAGCAAGAAGATAATATGTTAAATTTCGCAGGTTGGAGAATTAAGGGAATTGAACATCTGGAACACATATTTTATGGTGTAGACTTTATTCCATTTAATGAATTCATAATAAAATTTGACATTGACAATAAATACTTCTTAGAATATCAACAAATTAAGTCTATTGTAAAAAAGAAATTTAATCTTAATAAAACATTGTTAGGAACACCAATATATGTGTTAGAGTTCATTAATCTTAAAACCCCAAAATAATTATCTAAAATATACAAGAAATTGTCTAGAATCAATGACTCCATAACGCTACCTGTTTCAAAATGGGAGACAGATTTATCAATCAACTTTGACCAAAACACCTGGTCTCAATTATGTTTTAAATCATTTAAAATGACTAGAATCTCCAATTTACAATTAATACAGTATAAAGTTCTCTATAGAGTACATTATACAGGTCAGCGAATGTTAGGATGGGATTTAATCATCTAACAACTGCTCACATTGCACAGGCAATATACCTGATGATTATATTCACGCACTCTGGTTCTGTCCACCCGTTCAGAGGTTCTGGGTCAAGGTTTGTGAAGACTTGTCTAAATGTCTGAAATTTAATATCCCACTCTCTCCATCTGTTTGCTTATTGTCTATTTTTGATGATGTTACACTAGAAAAAAATACACCCCGCATGATTTTCATTGCCTTATGCATCGCAAAGAAACACATACTCCTGAATTGGAAAAATAAAAATAATCTTAGCATTTTTCAGTATAAAAATCTTCTGTTAGATCATATTAGTCTTGAAACAGCATCTGCCGACACATTGGATCAATCTATTTGGGCTCTTTTGATCAAGGACCCCGTTACATCGGGCGGCCGTGGCGTAGTGGTAATGGCAGTCGTCCCCCGATCGGAAGGTTGGCGGTTCGAATCCCGGTTCCCCACACCATGTGTTGTTGTGTCCTTGGGCAAGACACTTAACCCCGAGTTGCTCCCGGTAGGACTGGAAAGCACCTTGCATGGTAGTCTGCCGCTACCGGTGTATGAATGTGTGTAGCATTCAATGTGTGTAGCGCTTTGAGATTTTCACTAATGAAAAGCGCGTTATAAATTGAATTCATTATTATTATTATTATTATTA